>JAQQSK010000063.1:0-16522 GCA_028658325.1 Potorous gilbertii
AATCTGTTTTGTGGGGAATAATCTTAAGAAGGTGGAATGTTCTTAACTACTTTGTCATCCTCCCAGAATCCGCCATAACTCCATTTTTCCAACAAGAATAATATCAAATGCTTTGACAAAATCCTTACCAAAATTTACATGAACTGTATCTTTTTTCTTGAATTATTCACTTTATTTTTAAAATTGCTTTTCTAAAAATTTCATCAAGAAATAAAACTGAGGGAGTGGAAGCAAGATGGTGGAGTTTCACTATGGACTTTCTAGATCGCTCCTGCCATGCACAGACCAATACCTGTAAAAAATGGATCTACATAATTCTGGAGCTGTAGAACCCACAGAATGATAGAGTGAAGCAAATCTCCAGCACAAGACAGCCTGAAAGGTCACTGGGAGCAGAACCCAGTCTAGCGTGGGCTGCGAGTACAGAAAGGGGACCTGAGCAGGCTTTGGGGAGACTGAATCTCTCACATCTGTGATCCCAAAACATTGAGGATAAATTGTAAGGTCAGTGGAAAAAGCCTATGGGACCATTGCAGGAGAGTGGAGTGGGTCTGACTCCAACCCCAGGTTAGTAGAAGGAGGAGGGGGCAGAGGAACTCACTGTAGCCACAGCAGGAGCAGAGGCAGCTGCAACCACTCTTTCTGTAGCTCTTGGTCCACATATTATAGGGTGGACCAAGCAGTTGACAGTATACCTGCTACCCTCATTGGAAGCAGAGAACTACCTTGACAAAGGTAGTCAAGTAAATGTCAAGTAAATGGCTTGGGAAATGATGAAAATGCAGAAAAACGATTCAAACTATAGAATTGTACTTTGGTGACAAGTAAGACGAAAGAAGGCAAATAGTAGAAAACAAAGCCAGCCTTCCTCTTTCCAAAGCCTCTAAGAACAATATGAATTGGTGTCATGCCATGGAAGAGCACAAAAAAGATTTTGAAAATCAAGTAAAAGAAATAAAGCAAAAATTGGGAAAAGAAATGAGAGTGATGCAAGAAAATCATGAAAAATGAGTCAATTCCTAGTTAAAGTCAACTGCAAAAATGCTGGATTAAATAACACCTTAAAAAATAGACTAACCCAAATGGCAAAAGAGATCCAAAAAGCCAATGAGGAGAAAAATGCCCTCAAAAGCAGAATTGACCAGATGGAAGAGGAATTCCGAAAGCTCACTGAAGAAAATAATTATTTAAACATTAGAATGGAGCAGATGGAAGCTAGTCTCTTTATGAAAATCAAGAAATTATAAAAAAAATCCTAAGGAATGAAAGAATAGGAGACAATGTGAAATATCTCATTGGACAAACAAGTGACCTGGAAAATAGATCCAGGAGAGACAATTTAAAAACTATGAGACCACCTGAAAGTCATGATCACAAAAAGAGTGGTGGAGCCAAGATGTAAAAATGGTAGGGTCTCACATGAGCTCTTCCAAGATTCCTTTCAAATAACTTTTGCCTCATAATGAATTCTTGAATGAAAGAAAGTTGGTGTCACAATTTTCTAGCCCAAGATAATTTAGAAGGTTTACAGAAAACTCTGTTCCGTCATAGTGATATTGGAACACACATTAGATCAGGCTGTACCAGAGCAGATCTGGACCAAAGAAAACAGCAGTGGGCTTTAGGGGTAACAACTAGCAGGAGTAGTACCTGGTTCTAGAGCGCTCAGCCCACGAAGAATAAGAGTTAACATTTTATAATACATTTTGAGATCTGATATGGATACATCATATTATTTCACTTTGATCCATAGATTTCCTGGATATTCTTGACTTTTTGTTCTTCTAGATGAATTTTGCTATTAGTTTTTTTTCCAACTCAATAAAATATTTTTTTTGTAATTTAAATGGTGTGGTACTGAATAAGTACATTAATTTAGGTAGAATTGTCATTTTTTTTATATACTCTTGGTCTTCCCATGAGTAATTGATGGTTTTTCTGATTGTTTCAATCTGACATTATTTGTGTAAAAATTATTTTGTAATTGTGTTCATGTAGTTCTGGGGTTTGTCTTGGAGGGAAATTCCCAAGTATTTTATATTGCCTATACATTTTTAAATGCAATTTGTCTTTTTATTTCCTCCTGCTGGTCTTTGTTGGCAATATAGAGAAATGTTTATGATTTATGTGGGTTTATTCTGTATACCACAACTTTGCTAATGTTAATTATTTAAACTTCTTTCTAAGTAGATTCTCTAGAATCCTTTAAGTATAATATCATATTATTTGCAAAGAGTACTAGTTTTGTTTCCACATTGCTTATTCTTTGATTTGTTTTCTTCCCTTATTGACATAGTTAACTTTTCTAGTACAATACTGAACAGCCTTGCTTCACTACTGATTTTATTTGATTGATTTCCAGCTTATCCTTATTACAGATAATACTTACTGATAGTTTTAGATAGATAGTACCTATTTATTCCTATACTCACTAGCATTTTTAATAGGAATTGGTTTTGTATTTTGTCAAAAGCTTTTTCTGCAACTGTTGGGATAGTTATATGTTTCATGTTATTACTTTTATTTAAATGGTCAATAGAGAACCAGACCTACATTCCTGGTATAATTCTACTTGTGATAAATTGCTGTCATCTCTTTACTAATATTTAATTAATTTTTTTGCATCAATATTCGCTAAGGAAATTGGTCTATAGTTTTCTTTTTCTGTTTTTTCCTTCTTTGTTTAGTTATCAACACAACAGTTGTGCTATATAACTTATTAGGTAAGACTTCACCTATTTTTCCAAATAGTTTGTATAGTACTGTAATCAATTGCTCTTTAAATGTTTGGTAGAATTCACTTGTGAATACATCTGTCTCTGGGAATTTTGTGTAGGTGCCAGGAACGACTGTGGAAAAAAAAGGTATATTCCTTTCAACTCTTATTTGATTTTTTTCCAGAGATATATATCATATTTAACTTCTAGACATATATTCACTTTCTTAACTTCTTTCTTGTTATTTTTTGGTTAGATTTATCTAGTATGTGTGTGTGTGTGTGTGTATGTATTTGTCCTTCATTGCTAAAGAAGACCATGTCATCAGAGAAATGATGACATGACTTCCACTTGACTTTTGTTTTGAGTGAGGGAGGGCTGTGCAAGGTCACCAACCTCACTTTTCCTCCAGAGCCATCTGGATCCAGTGACCAGATATTCATCAGGATGACTGCAGTTGACCAAGGATGAGGCAATTGGGGTAAAGTGACTTGCCCAAGGTCACACAGCTAGTTTGTGTTGTGTCTGAGGTGAGATTTGAACTCAGGTCCTCTTGACTCCTGCACTGGTTCTCTGTCTGATGCACCACCTAGCTGCTCCAGATTTATCTAGTACTAAAAGGGGAAAGAAGAGGTTCTCCACGAGTATAGTTTCAATGTCTATTTCCTCTTGTAATTCATTTAACTTCTTAAAAAAAAGAACTAGATATAATGCCATTTGGCCCATGTGCTTAGTGTTAATATTACTTCATTGTCTATGGTACCTTTTATTAAGGTACAGTTTCCTTCCTTGACTCTCTTTATTAGATTTATATTTTCTTTTGCTTTGTCTGTGATCATGATTGCCATACTTTTTTTCTTTTACTTCAACTGAGTTATATGATAGCTTCTGCTCCAGCCTTTAACTTTACTATATATGTGTCTCTTACAAATATGTTTCCTGTAAACAGCACCTTGTAGGAATCTGATTATCAATTCATTCTGTTATCTGCTTCTGTTTAATGGGTGAGTTCATTCTATTACAATTCATAATTATGGTTAATAATACCTCCATTCTATTTTTCCCTTGCTTGTCAATCTTTCTCTTTGACCTTTCACCCTGTCCTATCTCACAAGTGATTTTCTTCTGATGACCTCCCCAATCTGCCCTTTGTTCTATCAGTACCCCCTCTTCTCATACCCCTGTTCCTTTTTACTTCCTTATATGGTAGAATAAATTTCTATATACAATTGAGTGTGTATGTTATTCACTCTTTGAACAAATTCTGATTAGAGTGAGGTTCAAGTCTTTCTAAACCACCTCACCCATCTTCACACCTCTTTTACATGAGTTAACTTATCCCATTCTATCTCTCCCTTACCTCTTCCAGGATGGTTGTGCCCTAAAAAAAACTATTTTGGATGTATAGATTAGTTTAAAGACAAAAGTGAAATTCTACTAGCATTTTTATTGGTCTTCATCATGGAGATTTTCATAGATGGTGAAGAATATAGGGTATTGTGCATCACTTGCTCTTTATTTTGAGGAGTTTTATTTTCCACATCAATCTGACAAAGCCAAGGGAAGTAGGTTGCACACTACTATGTAGTCAACTCCCAGAATAGAATTAGGATTATGTACATAAGATAATCATTGTGCCTTTATTAAATACCTACTATGTCACAAGTGTTTAAGTGGGTTCTAGGGATATCCACAAAGTGGGGAAAAGGGATTTCTTAAAATCACCAAGCTCACAGTCTGATGAGGGAAGATAACATTCAAACAGTTTTATAAAGAAAAGCTACATTCAGGATAAATAGGACATAATCAATAAAAGAAAGGAATTAGAATTAAGGGATATAAGAAAAGGCTTTCTATAGAAGGTAGGAGGTTAATTAGAATTTGAAAGGAAGGCAGAGAAGCCAGATGGCAGAGTAAAAGGAAGCATGCTTTCTAGACATGAGGCACAGTCAGCAAAAATGTCCAAAATTGGAAGATACAGCATCTTGTTCGATGGAATTACAAGAAGTCCAGAGTCACTGCATTGAAGAGTACATGGAAGAACATGTATGCTATAACCAGACTGAAAATTTGGTGAGGGGAGGAAAGTTACAAATCCCTGTGAACACCAAGCAGATTTTTTAAATTTGATCCTGGAAGTGATAAATACCACTTAAATTCATTGAATAGCAAGGTAGTATGATTGGACTTGTGTTATAGGAAAATCCTTTTGATGGCTAAATGGAGGACTGACTTCAGTGTAGAGAGACTTGTGGTAGACACATTAATCAACAGACTAAAACAAGGTGTGAGGAGATGAAGGTTCGAGGTAAGGTGCTGGCAATATCAGAAGAGAAAAGGGAGTAGAAATGAGAGATTTTACAAAGGTAGAATTAAAAGACTTTCACAACAAATTGGATGTAAGGGTGAGAAGAGAGAGTGAAGGATCAAAGATGACATCTAGATTGAAATCTTGAGGGACTAGGAAGATGTTATCCTTAATTGTAATAGAGAATTTAGCAAAGAAGGACAGTTTTGGGGAAAAGGTAAGTTTAGTTTTGGACATGTTGAGGTATAATAGTAATTTAAATGGGAAGATCTTTCCCATTCATTAATAGGCCCATGTGACCGCCTGGGTCACACGGAAGTCTGAGTCACATAGAGCCTGTGGTGGGAAGAGGTTGCTGAGCAGGTGAAACAGGAAGGGTAGAGCAGGAAGAGTCAGAGGTAGAGCAGTGCTGAGAGGAAATTTGGTCATGAGAACAGTCAGAGATAGGAAGGATGCAGGCAAGCAGACTGCTGACTAGCATGAGTGAAAGAGCTTGTTTGTGATTTTGTTTAAGGGAGCATGCTTGTGATTTGTTTAATAGAGCTGGTTTGTGGGAAGCCCAGCAGGGGAAAGGCTTGGGGTTGGTGTTTTGCTCTGCATTGTTATTGTGTACAGATTTTTGTTACTATGATGGATTTGGCTTTGTGGTGTCTAAATAAATGTTTTGGTTCTGTCTTCCATATAGAGAGTCTGTCGCATTTTGCTATTCGTGGCCATGGTAGGCACTGTGAATATCACATTGGTGCTACATGAGGTCAAGATGTCTACAGGACATCCTATTTTAGATGTCAAATAGGCAGGTGAAGATGAGAGGCTGGAAGTGAGCAGAGAGGTTAAACTGAATATGTTGACATAAGCATCATCATCAGAGAGATGATTATTGAATCCATGAGAGCTGGCAAGATTACCAAATGAAATTGTATAATGGAAAAAAGACAAGGAAAACTAGGTCAGAGCTCTGTTGGACACACAAGGTTAGGTGAGGTGACAAGGATGAAATTTCACCAAAGGCAGCTGAGGAGTCATCAAAGAGAAGAATCAAGAATGAATAGAGGCCTGAAAACCTAAAGAGGAGAGAGTGACAAATAAGAGCTGAGAGATCAAGAAGGATGAAGATTGATCCCACCCTCCCCATCACAACTACTCAATCTTAATATTTATTTTAAGTTTTTATATCTGGTCACTGAATATATATAGATCATCCTAGAATTTTATCAATATGATATTGAGGAAAGAGATTGCCCTTGTGGCTCTGTATACTAGCTTCTTAGACCATTAGATGGATATTTATCATTTTGTAGAAATCCTAATCTTAAGGAACCCATCTACGCTCATGTTTCATGTTGGAAAAATGTATCTCTCATCTCTCAGCCTTGCTCCTCAGGATCTTTGCCGCAAAGCAAAGCAACTTCTTGCAACTTAGGCTAAAGTCTATAAAAGTTTCCTTTAACCCAATACAGGGTCTGTAATTACATTGGATTAATTGAGATTACCACCCCATTTGGATAAATACTAACCTCTACTGGAACATTCCTTTCTCCTTTTCTTTGTTCATTTGCCACCATTCTGAGCAACTTTCATTTTTAAGTGTCCTCTAATTCTAGAGGAAAAATACAGTTTGAAAGATTTTCATATGGATTCCTTACAACTCAGAAAAAAAATATCTTCTGTGGGGGAAAAGAACAGATTTTGTGTGTATCATTTACCATATATGTCTATTTTTATGAGGATTTATATGTTTTGTCTGGCTATAATTGTATCGTCAAGAAGTTATTAAATAGCCAATTATCTAATTAATCTGTTATTTAATTAGGACTAAGGCTGTTCCCTATTCTGTTTCCTCATCCCTTTAGGCTATTCAATCAGCCTTCCCAGGGCAAGGCTGATAAAGACATGCATGAGGTCTTGGGCAAACACACTTCACTGGGAGACTTGGATCTGATCAAAAGATCTGGATCAAAAATTCTAGTCTGGTGAAAGCCAGCTCCACTGAGTTTTAGTCAACCAGATCTGAATAGAGGCAAATCTCATTTTGTCTATATTGCCACAGGTGGGGGTAGTCTGGATAAGAGATAAATTTCTTTGTCTAAGCCTTTGTCAAAGCCTTCTTTGTCTACATCCCCCAGGCCTCATTAGAATAGGTCCACATCTCTCATTTTATTATTCATTCTTTTTATTAATTGTTATCAGAGTTGATTGCTACACTCAGGAACATTCATTCTTCAAAGGCATATAGGCATTGATTGTATTCCATGATTCAGGATCTTTGGCATTCAAGTGTGCCAGTGATCCCTTTTTATTAATTATCCACTAGCATAATTAATAAAATGATTACTCAGGAACTCTGTCTCTCAAGCTTTATATATGTTGCAGTGTTACAAAGGAGGTTGAATTTGTTTTTAACCCACTTTCAGTAAAAATAGCATGCTTTTTGGTCATAATTGGCTTAGAGTCAACAATATGACAAGGTTCATGGTTCCACGGTTTAGGTTCAGAAATTCAGTTTTGCCTGTCAGAAACATAAACATTTTACCTTTGGGTATATTAGTACATTCTCATGAAAGTCCTCATTTTTATGCACTCAAAACATTGAGTGAAAATTAGTAATGTCACAGAGTTCAACACTTAGCAAGTTTTGTTCTAAATCTAGAAAATAGGATGTGATACAACATCCTGAGTGACCCCTACATAGGCAATCAGATCTTTAGCCAGTATATTAGCAATAATCACATACTATACCAGGCTTGTTTGGTAAGGTTACCCAGCATTAATTAATTTATTTATAATATTTGAATGTCAGATGCTTATTGAGGCTCTGAGAATACAGACAAAAATTATAAAATCTTTTACTTCAAGAAACGTGTTTTCTAGTAATGTGAAATAATCTGTACACAGAAAAGTAATACTGAATTATCCTAAGTACTTTCAAAGTTAAAAAAAACATTAAGATCCGGGGGATAGGAAATCAGGAAGCACCTTAGATGGAAGTAACACTTGTGCTCAGTCAAAAATGGGGCTAAGGATTTTATGAGGTCAATGGGAGGAGGAAGAAAATTCTAAGCATGGCAGATAGCCTATGCAAATACATGGAAGCAAAGCTCAGTGTCTTTCCCAAACACAATCACAGTTATCAATTGATAAATATTTAATAAAAATTTGCTGTGTGTCACTCATTGTGTTGTACACCAGGGACAAAGAAAAGGAAAAAATGAAATTCAGACAAACAAATGAAAACAATCTCTGTTCTCAAGGACCTCCCAGTCTATGATAGAGACAACATGCATAGAGTTGTATACAAACAGAATATAAAGAGAAACAATTGGAAATACAGGGGGAGTGTTTCATGATTAAGGAGGATTAGAAAAAGCATACTAACAGCCTCTGTTTACCTGAAAGGAAAATTGATAAAACTTTTCAAAAGGGAATATTTACAATTTGAAAATGTACTTATTTAGGTTTCATTACCTTCTCTTTAAAAACAGCTTGAGAAACAAACTAATAGTATTTCACGTTCAGTTATCTACATAATTCCCTCATTTATCAAGTCTGTATCCCTCTATTCCCACATCCTCTTACTACATCTTGTACTGTTTGTCTTAGAAAATTTTATCACTTGATGTTATATAGAAAATGAAATAAATGAAAAATAGATTTATAGGTAATACCAAGCACAGCATATGTCTTATAATTCCAGCAAATTTCCCTTTTGGTTCAACTTAATTTCTTAGACTTTTGAGACATGATTATACTGAAATAGAGAATATAAAATATAGAATATAAATCATATTTTCATAGGATCATGAAGCTTAAAGTTGCCCACAATTATAATTATCACACGGTTCAAGTTTCAAGATTGGTAAGGAAAAAATATAGTTTGAAGAAGGGATGTGATTTGTTCCAAGTCTAATATTATCAGAGACAGAATTCCAACCTAGATTTTCACTTCTAACACAGTGCTACTTTCTCTACATATTAGTACTTAGTTAGTAGTGTGTCATTTTCAATTTAATTAAAAATAATAGTTATCCCCTCAAAATCAAGAAAAATATTGAATTTTTATTTTATAGGTTTGTTGTTTCTTTTTAGCTAAGCAATTCAATTTCACATAGCCCTATTGAAATGGGGAAGGGATAATGATAAGTGTCATGGAAACACAATATCCTTTAGGTTGGGGACAATTTCCTCTGTAAGATAACTCTCCTTTTGGCCTGACACATAGTAAGTGCTTAATAAAATATATTGATTTATTTTGGAATAAAAGGAACAGGGTTTGAATCCTGGCTCCTTCATTTAGTAAAGATTGGACCTCAGGCAAATAGCTTTCCCAGTTTGTTTCCAGATTTTTCTGATGTAAAATGAAAGTCTCAAAGATTATCTTATATTTCCATTCCAAACCTAAAATATTATGTTCCTTACAACTTCTTTGACATTCATCTCAAAATAACCACTTCCTTTCTTCATGTCTCCCTTATTAAAATCATTTTTTCATTGGAACTTGAAAAGACCATAGATACCACGTTATTCATCTCCTTTGTATCACAAAGGAGAAAAGCTCATTTTAGCCTTAAGGGATTAGGCTTGGTTTGCTCTTCCCAAGATAGATGAAATAGAAGCAATGGGAAGGGACTGAAGGAAAAAAGACGGTATAAACGATGGAAATTTTAATTGCGTATGAGCCATAGGGATTCCTAATAATGTATGAACCATTCCATTCTATTCAGTAAGCATTTATAGAGTATATAATATATAGTAAGCTCTGTCGTAGGTGCTGAGTGTACAAAGACAAAAACAAAAAAAACTCCAAAAACAAACCACCCTGTCCTCCAAGAAATGATATTCTTCCTGAATATATACAAGGGAAATGCAAAGTAATTAGGGAGTAGAAAAGATTATAAACAATTGAAGGAATCTGGAATGTCCTTTTGTCATATAGACCTTGAGCTAAACCTTGAATAGAAATTAGGGATTCAAAGAAAGGAAACTGACAAGACAGACTATCTAACTGAGAAGTGAAATATGGAGCATAGAGAACAGCAAGGATACCAGTTTGATGGAAATGTTGAGTGCAGAAGGGGGAATCATGTTGAATGTGTCAGGAGAGTTTGTAGCCAAAATGTGAAGAATTTTATGGCCCAAACAAAGAAATCTGACTTTTAGTGGAAAGAGTGCTAGCTTCAGTGACCAATCATTTGTCTTTTAATCTTGTTTCTTTCACTTACAACATGTGCAAATTTGGACAATTCACTTACTTTTTCTGGATTCCAGGGTGAATTGAGAGTGTGGACTAGATGATTTTCAGGAGTCTTAAAGTGCAAAACTATTATAATAAGCTCTTTGTGAGAAAGAATTCAAGATGTCTGAATACATCTTGCAACATACTTTTTTTAACTTTATTTTCCATGAGTATTTTTTTGTCTATGTTTTCTTTCACAATATGTCTATTCTGGTTATGTTTTGCATGACTACATATGTATGGTCTAGTTGAACTTCTTGTCTTCTCAATGAGGAGGGGTTGGGAAGAAAGAAGGGAGAGAATTTGGAACTGAAGGTTTTAAAAACAAATGTTGAAAATTGTTTTTACATGTAACTGGGGAAATATAAAAGTAAAATACTAAAAAAGATATAAACAGAGACTGCAGAGCTTAGAGTTATATTTTATTGGCTAAAGCAAAAAATTGTAATAAAGATTGGTCTACCCATGAGAATCAAAGAAATATTTTCATGAAACCATTCAAGGGTAGAGAAAGATTTACAGTTCTTAATTAGATTAATCTAAGAAAGTTTCTGCCCTTGTCTGGTCAGTCTTTCTTGAAAGAGATGAGAGTTACTCCTTGAACTTTGACTTAATTCATTGTAGCAACTTGTCAATGCTTTCACAAGTTATAAAAATGGGGAATTTCAAACTGGGGCTCTGATATTTCTTACCTCAACATATCTTAAAGGTAGGATGGAGAGGAGATGGGTTAATTGGAATTTACAAGTAGATCCAACATGTAGTCCTTATGTCATAATGAAAAGTGTTGAAGGAAATCACCAGACACCAGGATTGTATTCCTCTCTCTAACACACATTAAATCTGTTACCTTTGGTGAGTTATCATGAATATGAGTTTCCTTATTTGTAAAATAGGAGTAATTATATAATGTTACTATTGTCATTATATGATTAATATTATATAGATATTGTTTTATGTGTCTAATAATATGAGACAGAGACTAAGCATGTAAAAGCACCTATCTAAATGCCATCTATTATTATTTTTGTGATTACTTTTTAATATTATTAAGAAAAAGGATTATACGGTGAGAGTAATGCTTCTGAAACTGAGTCATCTCCTTATGTTACTAAGCCCACATAAAAACTGTGCACATGTTAGAAACACTCAAAAAGATTGATAAAAAATGGGTTGTGAATATTTCTATTTCACAATCAAACCACTAAAGACAAAGAAAAAAAGGAAAATGTCTCAAATCCTTATAGAAATGTAATTCCGTGATGGTTTGTATTGCTGCTGTCATCCTTACAATTTGTAGGAAAGTCTGGAAACTTTCTTTTTTTAAATTTATTTTTAATCTTTAATTTATTTGTTCAATTTAGTGTTTTATTTCCCCAATCATATGCAAAAATAATTTTAACCTTCCTTTTTTATAACCTTGAGTTCCAAATTTTCTCCCTTCTTTCCTCTACCCACCCCCATTCAGAAGGCAAGCAATTTGACATAGGTTATACATGTGCAGTCATGCAAAAGCTATCCATAATAGTCATACTGTGAAAGAAAACAGACAAAAAAAACAAGAAAAAGAAAAAAGTAAAAAAAAATATTATTCTTCAATCTGTACTCAGACATTGCTCTAGAGAATGTTTGAATTAGTTCACAACTCCACCATTTTTTCACATCTCATTTTTCCCACATCCCTCCCATAATTTTCATTTACCTTTTCTGTCCTATTAGCCAGTCTAACAGGTGAGAGGCAGTACCTCAGAATTGTTTTAATTTGCAGTTTTCCCTTCAATAAAGAGTAGAGCACTTTTTAAAATATGGTTATAGATATCTTTGATTATTTCATCTGAAAATTGATCAATTACGGAATGACCCTTATTTTTATGAATTTGACTTAGTTCTTTATATGTTTGAGAAACTAAGCCTTTAACTTGATTCAATTTTTTATCACTGTTACTATTGCTAACTGTATTTCCCTTCATCCCATCCCTCCCCACTTATTCTTTTCTCCTCCTTTTACCCTGTCCATCCTCAAAAGTATTTTGCTTCTAACCACCCCCTTCCCCAGTCTTCCCTCTTCTATTGCAGCCCCCTTTTCTCTTATTCCCTTTCTGTAGGGTAAGATAGATTTCTATACCTGACAGTATATGTTATTACATCTTCTTGTGGATTCTACTGCTGTAGAATTTGTTTAGAGTCATTTCTAAAGGTATTTGGGAGATTTGGGGCAGAACTCAGGAAAGCCCCTGCCTTTTCTCTTCTTCACTCTGCCATTTTGACTCTACCTCTAGAAAATTTTATACTACATCCACACCCTAGACATTCTCCAAAGATAATATAAAGTTAACCTCTTTTTTTTAAAGTCATATGCCTGCTGGAATCAATCTAATAAGCTACTTATGATGCAATACTTCCTATCCATTTGAGTTACATCTGTTTGATTTATCAAATCATTTTGGAAGACTATTTAGTGTGGTTTTGGTACTCTAAAGAAAAGCAGTCAGCAACACAGCTTACAGATAACTGCCGTGGATATCTAGGAGATACACACAAACACATACATACGCATGCACACTCAGACATTAACAGTAGAGATAAGTACAAAATGGCTGTAGCAACTGGCTTCAGGCAAGAGATATTTGTAAACCGTGATTATAAATTTAATATAATTAAGAGGTCAAAGCTATTCTCTGTAAAGTAATAACACATGCCCTGGGCACTCTTGCTTCAGAATGACATCTCAAATTAATGCAATTTATCAACTAAATTTTCCAAATCATTTTTAGGAGTTTTAAACAAATTAATTTGTGAGTGAAGGCATGTAACTTTCATATCTTTTCCCTACTTAATTGTTAGGATTGTAATGTTTTCACCCACCTACTCATACCACCCAGAGAAACTAAGTGAAAAGGATATTTTTGAGGAAAGAGATTAGATCCATGATGTCTGAACTGAACTGGAATTAGTAATTCACATATTTTGCAATAATGTTGTACCTAATATGTACAAGGCATTAACTAGGCTAGACTTTATGGATGACTCCAAGGTAAATAGGACAGAACCCCTATTTTCAAGGAATTTAGAATCTGTTCAGAGAGTTATGTATCCTCACTTTACATTCATGGAACTATGATTTCACTGGTGTAAGTACCCCAATCAGTAATCATGGTTATACCTTATGTAGTTTCTCATCCTACATGACCTTTATCCATCCAAATTCACCTTCCTTTGGAGAGAAGAAGGATGGGGATGAGGAGACAGACAGGAGAGGAGAAGTTGAGTTAGGGTCCCCATTCAGTCAGCTGCTCTACTCACAGATTAAAATTACTCACAGTAAACATGTAATTAGCAATAAATAAGTCAGCTTACTAATATAAAAGAAAGTAATTTCTCTCAATGCTTTTAATAGACAGGACTTACTTGTAGGACTTTTCAAATAGATTATCTACATGTCTTTATCCTTTTTTCTCAGTTGGAAATATAGGGGGAAAAGCACTTCATTACTTGGGAATTTAAGGATTAAGAAGATATAAAATTAAAAAAAATTGGTATCCATGTCATTTTTATTGGAATTTTGCTGGGTGATGAAGCACCTATCCTTTACTTTTTCATAATTGATTTTCTGAACCCAGCCATAGAAATTAATATTTGTTCCTACTATATTTCCTCTTGAAATGAATAGTGAAGTGCTTGATGGTAGTGTATAGTGAAAATATATAGTGGAATACATGACTTTCAAAGAAATTACTGAGGTCAAGTTGTGCCTGAGATAGTCTTTAGCTCATGACAATGCCTCACTTCCTTTTCCACCTCCGGTTTTCTTGGCTTCATTTAAGGATGTATTTAAATCCAACCTTCTGCAAAGATTCTATTCATATTGCTCTTTACCCTTCCCCAAACCTTCCATTGCTTTTTACCTAAGGTTAATTCTGATTTATATTGAACACATCTGGTTTGTACATAGATGTTTTCAGGTTGTCTCATATATGATATGAGTTTCTTGAGGGCAGATATCCTTTTTCTTTTAACTTTCCCTATCATTTGGCACAGTAGCTGGGCATATAATAAGTATTTGATAAATATTTGTTGTCTGACTTGCAAATAATGGACTCCTGACATTTGCTTTTTAAATTAAAATGGAAGTAACACTGGTTTTAGAGATGCAAAATCCTGTCCTTCCAACTTGCAGTGGTTTATATGTAGATGGTAAAGTAAAAAGTCAGTGTATAGACTCATCAGGGACAAGAAATTGATTTTTTTATCATTCTGATGATAACATTTTTATTCATTATGCATCACAATATAAAATCGTTCTCATTAAAATTTATTTGTATATATGTCCCAAATTTAAATAATGTTAATCATGCATTTCCTCTTTTATTTATATGAACTCCCTTTTATTCTCTGAGAATACCAAGGAACAATTTAACAGAGATACCAGAGTTTGAGGAAAGTGATGTTTCCACCACTAGGGAACTGGACATAAGCTATTATATGTGGTATATGTGGTAAATACTCCATGAAAATCTCATGTCAAATTCACCTTCTAGGAGTCAATAACTTCCCCAGGGGCACTAAGCTTTCTGCATTCCGTTAAAACATGTGCTCCTTAATGTGCAAAAGAAATTATTACTTATATTCTATTCTTCATTTTTCATAGACATTCTTAAAATGAGCAACAGTGAACTCCTTGGAGGGCTGCCAAGATCAAGATTTGGTCCAGCATCTAGCCTTCCATGGAACAGTATGGCTAAAATTAAACAACGCTAATAACTCAACATAATTGTCCAGAGTGGATTGTCTAAGGTCATTTGACCTGAACCTTACTTACTTCAGTGTGCTGAACTTGCTTAAAACCCAATAGAATTGTTTGATAGACCAGGAGAATGTTACCCTGTAACTGGTTTGTGGCAACATGCATGAGTAAAACTCCCAGTATCACTAAATTAGACCTCAGGAATGCCTACTTTTTTGATACCCTGAACAGCAAGGAGAAAGGGAAAGAAGCAAGACAAGAGACAAAGAGGGAAAGGAGTTGTGAGAGAGAGAGAGAGAGAGAGAGAGAGAGAGAGAGAGAGAAGCTTTTGTAATTTTCTTCTTTAATAGCTTACTTTTTCTTCATATTACTCTAAAGTATATTTAATTCTGTATTCCAATCTTGGATTCCTGACATTAGAGTTGACTGCTTCTTTTAATGACAGTATTATTTGACAGGTGCTTTATTTTTTGGCTTTTCGTTTTCATCTTTCTGCCAAGCTCAGAACCAAGAGAATATATAGAAATTATTGGGTGTAGGAAGGCTATAGAGAAGACCAATATGGATAATTTAGGATACATTTGGGATAATCCAGGATTAGGTGTCTGCATACTCCACATTCCCCAGATAATTGCTTGTGCTCAGATCCATTTAATGCTGCATAGACATATTTAAGTGACTGAAAGTTCAATTTCCTTCCTCAAATATTTGTCATATGTCCTTTCCAAATACTTTCTCTGTCACTCAGACAATTTATGTGTATCAAACTGATTTGTTTTCATTATTTACCCACTTTTATGACATATTACTGGCTATAATTGGCAATACCATATTCCTACAGTGCCTTGGTAGTTAAATTCATATATTACTACCAGTCTGGCCTTTTTAATATAATGTGTTTATTTGCACAATCATTTCCCAGTACAGTTGTTTATTTCCTAGTCCAGCTGTAGATTAATTATTATGCCTGTGTTTATGTTCTTGTGGGTGCTGTTCCATAGTCATTTTTAAACCAGTTATTTAAAATACTTGATGAAATTTAAAATGACTTTTTAAAAATAACAAGAGCTTTAACTTTAAAACTTCCAAATTGCAATTTAAAAAGACAACATAATTTTATTGCATAGACTTCAGGAAAATTTATAAGAATTGAGATAAATGCAATATGATTTTCAATAATCTAGGAAATCTATGTTAAAAGGAGGTATAGTTTAAGAGATGACCTTTGTATTGGAAGTCAGGAAAAGTGAGTTAAAATTCAGCTCCAGGACTACCTCTGTGATCCTGGAAAAATGTCTTACATTATTTTCTGGTATACTGTAGTTATCTATTATATGCCATACTTAATTTTACACCTTTGTCATACTCTCTATTTTTTTTTACTCATAACCACTTTTTCTTTTATAACTCTGGAATCATAATCAAATCAGTACTGTCATTGCTACTAGAAAGGTTGTATCATTCTTCTCTCACCAAGTCTCTATTCATCATCCCTTAAACTGCCATAGCCTTATTTCCCC
>JAQQSK010000063.1:17022-36333 GCA_028658325.1 Potorous gilbertii
AAACCATTAATAGTTCTCCAGTTATTTAAATCTGCATCCTTAAATAAATTCAAATGATCATTTTGATTAAAGTGTCATACAGTGGAAAGAGTACAGGACTTAATGTCATCTTAGTGATACTTTGATTTCAATCCAAGTCCAGAAACTCACTATTTTTATGTATTTCCAACATGATATATGGTTTAAATTTATCATTTCAGAGTCTGAAGGGGATTCAGTTATTAAATAATAGCTAATCAAAAATTCTTTAATCAAATCCTGCCTTAAAGATCAAATTTCTAATGCTGTGTGTGACAGCAAGCAAAGTGGGATTTTTGGTGTTTTCTTTTTGGAGTTGTTTCCCAGATGCAGGCTCATTGAAAATGTCTGAAGAATTGATCCACTTTGAACTGTGAATAGTTCACAGCTGTGCTGAGTCATGTATGTTTCTTGCTTATTGACTCCGAGTCAATCAGGAGCTGTGTCTTTGTTATATGTGCTAGTAGGTTGGTATTTTACTTTGTGGGACTCACTTATGAGAAGGGCCATGTGATTTCCTGGTTTAGACTCCAAGTAGCCATATGTTCAGATGCCCCAACTGCTCAGATGTAAACATACTCTCAATTCAAGGATATAGGTAAAGTGTATAGTAATATAGCTTTGATTCAAGGAGTAGAGTGCTGTCTGTTGGCCTTTATCTCTCTGCTTATATTTTTTTTTCTGTTTGTATTTTCTCTGACATTCAGAGTGTTGACTTTTCCACTGAACTAATGATTGTAATAAAAAAAAAATTGTTGTCTCCTTGTACAGCTGTCTTTTCTGGTAAAGCAAATCAAAGAACCTGTGCTAATAGCCATTCTGGCTGTGCCAGTATACTTGCCTCTACACTAGGAAAATCATTTAACCTCTTTTGTTTGTTTGGTCTTAGTGTCCTCAAATATATAATGGGAATAAATGCTACTTACCTTTTAGAGCTATTTTATGGATCAAATATTTATAAAATGCTTATCATTGTGCCTCATACATAGAAAGTGTTCTATAAGTGATTATTCCCTTCTGCCTAATTTCCATTCTAGATCATGTTTAGCACTCTCCCCATTATAACCAAATACTGTGCAATGCAAAGAAATACAGTACAGTAAATACAGTACAATATACTATAGCACAATTCATCTTGTATTCCTCACTGTCTCTTACTCCCTATATCTTATCTGTTTCTAAGACCTGTTGATTTCTCCTTTGCAACATCTGTCAAATATGATTCCTTCCTTCTCTCCTCTGATATTGCCACCACTCTGGTGCCGGACATCATCACCTCATCCCTTGCTTACTGATTATATTAACATGGTGCTGGATCAGCCTATTTCAAGTTTCTCTTCACTCCAGTCCACCCTACATCCACCTACTAAATGAATTCTCCCAAAATGCAATTCTAATCATGTTTTTCCTATAATCATAAACTCCATTTGCTTCCTGTTGCCTCCAGGAGTAGATATGTAAAACTCTGTTTGGCATTTGATTCCTTTCATAACCTTAGCTCTCTTTTATCTTTTCACTTCCTTTTATATGTTATTCCTCAACATGCACTCTTGAATACTGTGACATTGGCCTCCTTGTTGTTTCAGAGAGAAGACTCTCCATTACTTGCCTTTGCTTATTTTCTCTCTCTGTTCTCCATGCCTGGAACATTTCCCCTCATCTACATGAACTGCTGACCAGGACAGGAGGGGCAGATTCCTTTAAATGCCAATTAAAATTATATTTTCTATAGGAAACTGTAACAACAAGCAAAATAGAATCTTTTCCTGTTTGAGTTTTAGCCAATTAAATGCCTTTAATGGAGCCCTATCTGTTGGTCCTTATAAGTGGACTGATATTATGAATCTGGTAATGGGTATAACTTTTTTTTTGCTCCCATGCTTTTTTCACTTTTATTTCTTTTTTTAAAGTTTATTTATTTATTTTTAATTTTCAACATGCATATCCACAAATTTTCGAGTTCCAAATTTTCTCCCCGTCTCTCCCCTCCCCCAACTCCAAAATGCTGAGCATTCTGATTTTCCCTTTGACCAATCTGCCCTCCCTTCTAATAGCCCTCCCCTCCCTTATCCCCATATTCTCTCTTATCTTGTAGGGCAATATAAATTTCTATAACTCATTACCTATATTTCTTATTTCCTAGCTGTATGCAAAAACAATTCTCAACATTTGTTCCTAAAACTCTGAGTTCCAATTTCTCTTCCTCCCTCCCTCCCCACCCATTCCCCACTGAGGAGGCAAGTAATTCAATATAGTCTATATATATGTAGTTTTGCAAATGACTTCCATAATAGTCATGTTTTGTAAGACTAACTATATTTTCCTCCATCTTATCCTGTCCCCCCACTTATTCTATTCTCTCTTTTGACATGTCCCTCCCCAAAAATGTTAACTTCTAGTTGCTTACAATTACCATTTTCCCTCCCTTCCATCATCATCCCCATCCTGCTTGTCCCTTTGTCCCCTACTTTCCTGTGATATAAGATAGGTTTTCATACCAAATTGAGTGTGCTTGTTATTCCTTCCTTGAACCAAATGTGATGAGAGTAAGCTTCACTTTTTCCCTCTCATCTCCCCACTTTTCCCCATTGAAAAAGCTTTTTCTTGCCTCTTTTATGATTAATAATTTCCCCCATTCCATTTATCCCTTTCTCCTCCCAATATATTCCTCTCTCACCCTTAAATTTTATTTTTTAGGCATGCTCCCTTCCAATTCAACTCACTCTGTGCCCTCTATCGATATATATATATATATATATATATATATATATATATATATATATATATATATGTGTGTGTGTGTGTGTGTGTGTGTGTGTAATCCCTCCAGGTATCCAAATTCTGAGAAAAGTTTCAAGAGTTACAAATATTATCTTTCCATGTAGGAATGTAAACAGTTCAACTTTAGCAAGTCCCTTAGAATTTTTCTTTCCTGTTTACCTTTTCATGCTTCTGTTGATTCTTTTGTTTGAAATTCAAATTTTCTTTTCAGCTCTTGTCTTTTCATCAAAAATGCTTGAAACTCCTCAATTTCATTGAATAACCATTTTTTCCCCACGAATTATTATACTCAGTTTTGTTGGGTTGGTGATTCTTGGTTTTAATCCTACTTCCTTTGACTTCTGAAATATCATATTCCATATCTTTCAATCTCTTAATATAGAAGATGCTAGATCTTGTATTATCCTGATTATATTTCCACAATACTCAAATTGTTTCTTTCTAGCTGCTTGAAATATTTTTTCCTTGACCTGGAAGCTCTGGAATTTTGCCACAATATTCCTAGGAGTTTCTCTTTTTGGATCTCTTTCAGGAGATCAGTGATTTCTTTCAACATTTATTTTACCCTCTGGTACTTCAATATCAGGGCAGTTTTCCTTGAAAATTTCATTGCTATCTAGGCTCTATTTTTGATCATGGCTTTCAGGGACTCCCATAATTTTTAAATTGCCTCTCCCGGATCTATTTTCCAGGTCAGTTGTTTTTCCAATGAGATATTTCACATTATCTTCCATTTTTTCATTCTTTAAGTTTTGTTTTCTAATTTCTTAGTTTCTCATGAAGTCTGTTCCATTCTAATTTTTAAAGAACTATTTTCTTCAGTGAGCTTTTGAACCTCCTTTTCCATTTGGCTACTCCTGCTCTTGAAAGACTCTTCTCCTCATTGGCTTTTTGGGTCTCTTTTGCCATTTGAGTTGGTCTATTTTTAAAGATGTTAATTTCTTCAGCATTTTTTTGGTCTCCTTTAGCAAGTTATTGACTTGCTTTTTATGATTTTCTTGTATCACTCTCATTTCTCTTCCCAATCTTTCCTTCACCTCTCTTACTTGATTTTCAAAATCCTTTATGAGCTCTTCCATGGCCTGAGACCGTTGCATATTTACTTTAGAGGTTTTGGAAGCTTTCACTTCCTCTGAAGGTATGCATTGTTCTTACTCATCCCAAAAGGATGGAAGAAAATACTTGTTCACCAAGAAATTAACCTTCTATAGTCTTATTTTTTCCCTGTTTTTGGGCATTTTTCCAACCAGTTACTTGACTTTTGGGTCATTTGTCAGGAGGAGATATGCTCTGGGGACTTGTAAGTTCTCAGTTCCTCCAAGGTGTGACAATCAAGGGAGGGAAATTTGCTCCTCTCCTTTCTTTCACAATGGTCTGGCAGCAACCAAAAGCTTTTCTGCCCAGAATCTGTGAGTAGCAGAATCTCCTCTCCATAATCACCTCCAACTCCACCAGTCATGCCAGTGCTCCTCCACATTTCCAGGTCAGGTTGGCAGCTGAGATTCAGATCAGCTGCTCAATTCCTTCAGGGTCTTTTGGAGGAGGGCATGGCTGCCACTCAGGTCTCAGGTTCTGATCAGCTGCTCAATTCCCCCAGAGCCTTCAGGCCAAGAGTTTCATAAATAGATCCTGCCATGCTGCTGCCACTTGCTGCTGCCTCTGATGCTGCTGCCTGGCGCTAGGGCTAGGGGAGGAACCTGCTCCCTTCTCATCCATCTGAAAAAGCCCTCTCATTGACCTCTGAAGTTTTCTTTGACATTTGTGAGTGGAGGGATCTGAGAACTGCTACTGATGCTGGGGATTCCACCCCTGAGGCCTCTTCCAGTCCTGTTCCTCCAGGTGCCATGTGACCAAGGATGGGCTGCCCCTCTGCTCTGCATCTGGTGTGATAGTCCTTTCCTGTTGGCCTTCTTGGTTACCTTGTGATGGAAATCTCTTTCACTCTGTCATTCTTTGGCGTCTGCTGCTCTAGAATTTGTTGAGAGTCATTTTGGCTCTACCCCCCCCGACTCTGTATAAATATTTTTATTGCCCTGTTAAGCTTTGTTTTCTTAGAAACAGTGAAGAATTTGGAGGAGAACAGTCCCTATGAGTTGAGATAAGGAATAGGAGCTGAGAGCTGCCTGTGTGTGAACCTAGGAAAGGGCTAGGAACAGTTGGTTCCATGAAGGAGGGGCCCACAGAGGAGGAGGTGTGGGATTTATAAGTCAATCTCGAATGAAAATGAGAGAGGACTTTACTTGGACACTTGATATTAAGATTGTCTTATTGTGACATAGGGGTGAATAGTGTGTTTTGTTAAAGGACCTTGCGTGAATACTTGGTCTTGATTAAGGATGTTGATATTGTTATGACACACACACACACACTCACACACACACATACACACACACACACATATATATATATATATATATATATATAATGATATGTTTTACTTAGGGATGTTGCTATGAATGCTATTCCTTATTTTATTAAATAATGTTTAGTTTGCTGCTCAATAGAGCAGTTCATTATTCTATGCAATTAAACCCTTGAAACCATTCACAACAATAGTCCTCAGGTATTCTGCCATGACTGCTTTTACAGAAACTTTCCCTATTTCCTCTTAATTCTACTGCCTTCCCTTTCTTATTTCATATTTGTCATGTGTATAGTTTGCTTCATATATGTTTGTTTGCTGGTTGTCACTCTCACTAAATTTTGAGCTCCAATACTGGAGGGACTGTCCTTTGCCACTTTTTCTATTGTTAGTGCTTAGTGCAGCACATTGCAAATAGTAACCACTTAATAAGTATATGTTGATTGATTGATACAATACAAGATAAAGCAATAAAATGCCAAGCCACACAATGTCATATCATGCCATACCACACCATATTATACAATGCCATAATATATCATTCTATTCCATATTATATGATACTGTACAATAAAATGCACATTTATAAAGTACCTACCATATCCTGGACACTGCTAAGTTTGGGCAATATAAATGGGAGTTGGGGGGAGTGTATTCTATCAAGGTATTTACTTAATTAATTGGAAAACACAGCACAAATGAAATCTAAAAGGGGAAAAGGGGTAGTTAGCAAGATGATGGTGGATTCAAATCCAGCATGTGAACCAGGATGATGAAAAATGAAGAGTTGGCTAAGTTTCTTGGGCCCCTTTAAAGGAGGAATAGGGAGAAATTATTTTCTGATTTTGCCTTAAGTCTTCCAGTCAGAGAAACAGACACAACTTAGTGTACTGATACCATGTGAGTGCCAAATTTATCCAATTCCTGTAATGAACATTTACTTGATGTTGACTAGATAAATAGTTACACATAGGTAAATAGATGATAGATAGACAGATAGATAGAGGGATGGACAGATGGATGGATAGATAGGTGGATGGATGGATGATAGATAGACAGAGAGACAGATAGATAGATAGATAGATAGATACAGATATGGGCTAAAAGCTGATTCTCTGAACGTTCATTCAGCTGGTCTTGGTTTTTGCCTTTTGGGGCTAAGTAGAATGAGCCTAATTCCTCTTCCATATAGTACACTTTTAAATATTTGAAAATAATTGATGTTTACCTGTAAGTTTTTTGTCTATAAAATGATGGAGGCAGGAGTAGATAGTCTCTGAGGTCCTTTCATGCCCTGACATTCCATGATTCTATAGCATATGATTTACTGACATTGGATGCTGCTCCACCATCCACTTCATTTTATGCCAGAGATGTCTGTGTTTCAGTTTTGAATAAAGTTTTCAGCTGGGAATAAGAAATTTGTCTCCACTTGGAATCCATCATTTGGATGAAAAACATTCTAAATGAAAACCTATTTTTCTCTAGCCATAGTTTCCCTCTTTGTCTTGAGAGCTTACTAAATTTTTCTTACTCTCCTTTTCCTCTCTTGCTGACTTGTTGTGTTGGATGAAAGTTGAAATGACTGAGGAAGTAAAGGTTTGAGCTTCTAAGCACATTGATTTGTCAAGCAATGCATGGCAATTGCCCAACAAATTGGAACGAAGCCTCCTTAGTTTGATCATAGAACCTGGATGAAAAGGGAGATAGACTTTTATACATTACAAACAATTGATCAAATGTGACCACTTAATAAAAAAGAAACAATATAATTAGGTAATCTTATTACTTTTTAAAATTGTTTTTATTTTTTTCCTAATTTACTAATTTATTTGTTTTCCATTTTCAACATTTACTTCCAGAGGTTTTAAATTCTTTCCTCTCACTTCCCCCTTTCTCCCCAAGATAGCATGTAGTCTTATGTGGGCTCTATATATACATTCCTTTAAACATGTTTTCACATTATTCATGTTGCATAGAACAGTTATAGCAAATGAGAGAAACAATGAGTAAAAACTAAACAAAACACAACAAAAGAGAAAATAGTCTGCTTTATTTTGCATTCTGAGTCCCTACTTCTTTCCCTGGATGTGGATGACATTTTGCTTCATGAGTTCTTTGGAAATGTTTTAGGGCCTTGCATTCCTGAGAATGGTTAAGTCCATCAAAATCAGTCTTTGCACACTGTGACTTTTATTATATATAATGTTCTTCTGATTCTGTTTGCTTCACTCAACATCATTTCATATAAGTCTTTTCAGGTTTTTCTGAAGTCTACCTGTTTGTCATTACAGTGCAATAGTATTCTGTAATATTCATACATCACAACTTGTTCAGCCATTCCCCAATTGATGGGTATCCCCTCAATTTCTAGTTGTTGACCACCAAAAAAAGTTACTATTAACATTTTTGCACATGTGTGTCCTTTTACCATTTTTGTGCTCTTTGAGGTATAATTCTAGAAGCAGTATTGGTATGAAAAGGGTATGCAAATTTTTATAGCCCCTTGGGCATAGTTCCAAATTGCTCTTCAGAATTGTTGAATAAGCTCTCAGTTCCACCAACAATGATTTAATGTTCCAATTCTCCCTCATCTTGTCCAACATTTATCATTTTTCTGTTTTATCATGTTAGCCAATCTGATACATGTGATGTGGTACCTCAGAGTTGTTTTGATTTGCATCTCTCTAATCTGTAGTGATTCAGAACATTTTTTCATATGACTCTAGATAGCTTTAAATTCTTCCTCTGAAAACTGCCTGTCCATATCTTTTGACCATTTATCAATTGAGGAATCAGTTGTATTCTTATAAATTTGACTTAGTTCTCTATGTATTTTAGAAATGAGACTTTTATTACACACACTAGTTGTAATAATTCTTTCCCAGTTTTCTGCTTCCCTCCTAACCTTGGTTCCTTTGGGTTTGTTTGTGCAAAAGATTGTCAATTTAATCAATATTATCTATTTTTTGCTTCATAATATTCTCTGCATCTTGTTTGATCATAAATTTCTCCATTCTTTATAAATTTGACATATTCACTCTTCCTTCCTCCCCTAATTTATTTATAATATCAGCCTTTATACCTAGGTTGCATACCCATTTAGACTTTATTCTGTTACACAGTGTCAGGCATTGGTCTATAATCATTGTCCACCATACTGTTTTCCAGTTTTCCTAGTAGGTTTCATCAAACAGTGAATACTTGTCCCAGAAATTGGAGTTATTGAGTTTATCAAAAAGTAGACTGCTATAATCATTGACTACTGTTTCTTATGTACCTAACCTATTCTTCTGATCTATGCCTCTAGTCTTAGGCAGTACCAAGTGGCTTGATGATTGCTTCTTTATAATAAAATTTAAGACATGGTGTGTGTAGTGCACCTTCCCTGACATTTCTTTTTATTAATTTTCTTGATATTCTGAAACTTTTGTTCTCACAGAAGAATTTTGATATAAAATTTTCTAGCTCTATAAAATAATTTTTGGTAGTTTGCTTAGTATGGTACTGAATAAGTCAATTAATTAAGGAAGAATAGTAATTTCTTTTAATATTATCTCAGCCTACCCATGAATAACTGATGTTTTATTCCAATTATTTATTTCTGACTTTATTTGTGCAAAAAGTGTGTTGTAATTGTAGTCATATAGTCCCTGCGTTTCCTTTAGCAGATATATGCCCAAATATTTTATTGTATTAACAGTAACTTTAAATGGGATTTCTCTTTCTCTCTTCTTATTGGACTTTATTAGTTATGTGTGTGTGCATATATATATATATATATATATTATATATATATATAATATATATATATACATATACATACATAGACACACAGGCATATATATAAATATATATGTATATGTGTGTATACAACTTTGCTAAAGTTCTTTATTATTTCAAGTAGTTGTTTGCTTGATTGTCTAGGATGCTCTATCATCATCTTAGTTTCTTCTTTGCCTATTCTAATTTCTTCAATTTCATTTTCTTCTGTTATTGCTAAAGTCAACATTTTTTAAACTATTGTATAACAGTGGTGATAATGGACATCCTAGTGTCACCCCCAATCTTATTGGAAATTCAGTTAACTTATCCCCATTACATACAATGCTTTCTGATGGTTGTAGGTAGATAATACTTATAATTTTAAGGAAGGATCCATTTATTCCCATGCTCTCCAATGTTCTCAGTAGGAATGAGTGTTGTACTTTGTCAAAAGCTTTTTCTCCATCTATTGAGAAAATCTATGGTTTCTGTTAATTTTCTTGTTGATATGATCAATTATGCTGATAGATTTCCTAATATTGAACCAGCCCTGCATTCCAGGTATATATCCAAACTAATCAAAGTGTATTATTCTGGTAAGTCCTGTAATCTTTTTGCTAATATTTTCTGTAAAATTTGTACATTTACATTCATTGGGGAATTAAGTCTGAAATTTTCTTTCTCCATTTTGGCTTTTCTTGGCTAAGGTATCAGTACCATATTTGTATTATAAAAAGAATTTGGTAGAACTTCTTGTACTATTACTTAGGAGACTGTTTACTAGCTTTGGGTGCTTGTGAACTAGTTTTCCGTCAGCTAGAAGCTATATAATGCTGCATCTTACCTGGGGCTGAGCTGGCTTGTGTTTGCCAAGGTCTAGGTCAGGTAAAATCTTTCTGAGTTTTGGGGTGACAGTGAAGCTCATGGCATGAGGTGTAGTGGAGAGATAGTCTGGCCACTGGAAGTCCATCAGCACTGGAGTCTGACCAATTCCACTTGCTATGCTACGGCCCATCTGGGTTCCTGGTACTGGTGCTTACTGGCTCCACTCCTCTGGAGTTCAGGATCTCCTGAGGTCTGCAGAGGTGGGGCTTGCTGGGACACCTTGGGTCCTTTACTGGTTCCCTTCAACTACAATGGGAGAGACTCTTGCCATCAATATCACTATACTCACAAGCTAAAAGACTGCTGTACTGCTTCTGCTGGCCACACTACTCCAGGGTTTTTCCTGGGACTATATTCTCTAGATTTTTCAAGGTCAGCAAGAGCAGAGTGAGAATATTTACTGACTTGTTCCCAGAAGTTTAAGTAAGTGACTTTCAAACTTTTAGTCTGTAGGCTGATAGCCCTAGGAGCAGCAGCTGCTGCTAAAGTGAACCTTGTCCTCCTCTCTCATCCACTTCTTCCAGACCCCAGTCCTGAGAGGTTTGGGAACCACTGCTGGTGATTCAGTCTGCTTGAGTCACTCCTGCTCCACTATGGGCCAAGTTTGCACTGGTACAGCCTGTGTGCTCTGCACTCCCCCAACTCATTGTTTTAATAGATCCTTCCTGTTGACCTGTCAGACTGTACAGGACTGGAAATCTGCCACATTCTCTCTCTTAATGGATTCTGCCACTCTAAAGTTTATTCAAATTCACTTTTTACAGGTTCACTCTACCATCTTGCCCTCCCCCACCCTGTAATCTGATTTCTAGTTGGATAATAGGTTGGGGACTTTCCAAGTTGGAAGATAAAACTGTGAAATACCTTACATTTAGAAAAAAAGAGGCCCCACTTCTCCCAGGGATCTATAAAGAGTGAAAGGAACATGAAAGTATTCAATGACTAATCCATTAGTTTTCAGATACGACATATGGGCTGGTTGAGATGTACAATTGTACAAACAACTCCTTGCATCAGTCTTTGGACCTGATTAGGTTCTGATTCTGCATAGACTAAAGTCTTAGCTCAGAGTCTCTAAGCAGCAGGTAGAGGTTGTCTAGATTCCCAACCATGTAGGGATAGGTCCAAACAAAGGAGTGATGTTGTCTTTGTATTCCAACAACTGAATAGAATTTAATTACAGGACAGAAGTGAGTCTATTATCTGTAATTAAATAGAAAGGGAACTGAGCTATTTCCAGAATTAAGTCACAAGATTGGATCAGTAGAGTTCATTTAATTTCTACAATTAACCACTTGCTGTCCTCGTCTCCCAAAATTTCTCAGTTTTCTCAACTCCACCAATTTACCCCCTTTAATTCCTGGAGGTGGGGGGGAGGGGGAGTGGGCAGCTCACTCCACCATCAGTCACTTATATACAAACCATATCCAATATTCATAATCAGGATTACATGTCAGGTTAAAGATCAAACTACTTATCTCACAAAGTACTTATTTTAAGAAGGGAGATTTATATGTTTTCAAAAAAACCAAGAAAACAAATATAAACACCACGAAATAAAAGGGAAATCAATAAATAGTGAATATCAAGATTAATTAACATCATCTCCTTGTATCCTACTAATGGACTCCTAATGTACATTTAATCATTTTATTTTGAGTCCCAGTTGTCTCATGTAGTCATCTTATCCCTAGGTAGCTTCTCTTGTGCATTGTGAAATAATAGGCTTCATTCTCAAGACAGTTCTGAAGGTAACTCAGCTTTTATTTTTTGAAATCACTTGTAGAAGTTCCTAGATAATGAGAATAACGATATTTGCTAGTAACAATACTCAATAAAATTCAGTACAGTCTCTAATATATGTGATGAGATAATAGTCACAGCCTAAAGTTTTCACATTCACAAAGCTTACTCCAGTTAAGTGCATACAAATAAGTGAAAGTGTAAACTTTAAAGACTTTTTTAAACAATTAAATTGCATTGAAACTGAATTTTAACAGCTTTGAAGAGAAAATCCCCCTAATGCCATTTTACCTCATTCAGCTAGCATTTTTACATGAAAGATCTCACACGCACACACACACATGTATAATGAATATTTATTGATCAAGAGATGACATGAAAGAAGGTTAAACACTGATATGAAAGCAGTGAACATCTACAGTATATGAAAACACATGGTATCATCAACATGGTAGATGGCTTATGTCAGTCCAATTTTTTTCAAGAACACTACATAGGGTTTCAGCTACCTTCTGGAGTAGATCTACCTATTCAATGGCTTTAAGTACACTTTTCTTGGATATTTCCTGAATTTCTCCTCACCCCTCAAAAAATCCATTCAGTACAAAATAAGCTGTCTCAAAATTAAAGATGATATCAAGTCCACACACAGTGCCAAAATATTTGCCAAGTAGTTCAATGAAATGATGAATTATTTCCAGGGTAATTAGTTCATTGTCCTGATCTTTAATAGGACAACAAAAATACAGGCTAGCCTATCTTTTGTAGACAATCTTCAGATATTGCTACTCTGAAATGCTGCACATTTTGAGTTTATAGACTAAAAGTGTTTGAACAAGTCCTCTTGTGATTTTTTTCTTTCCTTTTCCAATAGTGCTACATATTTCTGAAGTCACAGCTTTCTCTGATTAATAAAAAGCAGCATAAACTGCATTGTGGATGCTGATGTGAGGGAAGCTCTATTGTAGCTCTCAGCTCCTGGAGCCCACAGCAACAGGCAAGCAAAAAGCCCCCCTGGGGAAAGATAATATAGAGATATTTTTTAAATCATTGGAAGTCTTAACTTGTAAATTAATTTTAAAAAATATCAGACAGAACTTCAAAATGCAAACACAATTTAATTTCTTTACAGTTATCAATGCAATTTTATTGGTAAAATCTTTAACCCAAATTTGAGAGTTTATTGCTACAACACACACAAAGCCTAACTTTCCATACGACATGCCTTGAGAATGTAATCACACACACACACACACAGGCAAATAGCTCTTATAGAAAGCAATCTAAACCTATTGTTTTCTCACAATATACTATTCTATTTAATGAGAAAACTTCCACATTAAATCTTTTTATTATCAATTTATCAAATCTCCATTAAGAGGATATCATTATATTATAATTTGACTACAAATATAGATTAAATTTGTAGGAGCTTTCATCTTCGTTCTTGTTATAGTAACAGAGGTGTTTCAGTATTAACCTATTAATTAATAACTTTAGTATAATATTTGTAAAATTTCTACAGCTCACCTGACCTGATTATATAAATTTGCTATGAAAGGAAAAGGAGGGACATATTTAAAACTGTGCAAAGACTCATCCTCTCAAAGGCACAGACTCATCTGAAATATACCATAAGAAGGGAAAGACTCTTGTAGCTCTGTCAATTCTCGGCACTAGTTGTATATTGTAATCAATCATGTAGTCAGTCATATGGTAACAAAAGCAAGGCTCAATATTGATCAGGCAGGAAGATTTTCTGCTCAGAACAGAAATAACACAATGGGGAAACTAAGTCAAGAGGATCTTACTTTTTTCCATGCCAAGATTGTCTCCTCAACTTTTTCCCAGATGCAGAATCCATTTTTCACAGTTCTAAGGATGCAGAAAATGTCAATTTCTTCTATTGACTTCATGACAATTCACAAACCATCCCTGTTTGCAAAACTAAAAATAGTAGGAAATTATAATTTCAAAGGGTTTTTACCTCAAATAGCAAAATTACATTTCCTACAACTTAGGACTTGAATACTGTTAATTTTCTCATATATCCCTAGCAATTGCATTTAATTTACCATTTTCTAATAAAGTAAAATTCACCCTATTCTTGTGTTTCAGACATACAGCAAATTATTGATATTTGAATCATAATAATATGTTGAGTTTACAACTTTAAACTATACTATACATTTTCATAATTTGTGTGTAATAGCCTGTTTTTTAAATGAAAACTCACTTTATTGTAATAAACATATTATCCTTATTATTTTTTTTTCAAAATGTACCTCATTAAACATTGATATTTTCAAATATTTACATTTAATTACATTCTTTTAAAAGCTTAATTCACAATTTACTACATTCCAGTCAGAGTTATCAAGTATAGAGGAATCACATTCAAATAAAGAAATAATAGTAACAGCAATAAATATTTACGTGGTTCTTGTCATTTGCCAATCACCATGCTTAGCACTTCACAATTATTCAATCATTTCAATCTTCAGAACATTGGGAGGTGAAACTTTGAATATTTGTCTAGTGCCATATTCTCAAGAACAAACTTAAGGTGGCATTACAATGACTGTGATAACTAATACTGTTTCCAAATAATAAGACTGAATATTTATAGATTCTGTGGCCTATTTTGCTTTTTCAACTATTTTCATAGTTCCTTATTTCACTTCTTGCACACAACTAAAGAACTTTGTTGTAGATTGGAAGAATAGGTCTTACTCTATCCAATTTAAATGTGATTAAATTGAGGCCAAATATAGTCAAAGTCTTGCTTAAGGCAACTTAATTTATTCAGTGAAAGAGCTTATAATAGAACACAGCACTCATATCCTTCAGCCCTTTTCTATTAGGGTAAAAAGTTAACATTTATTGCTAGAGTTCACTGTTAAGATGGAAATTTAATTATACATTATCATGTTTCTTATATCCATTTTGACATTTTTTTCCTTATTTGTTTAGTTCATTTTTCTTTCTTCTCCATGTTCTTAATTATAGTTGTTTATGCCTTTAAATTTCTGTCTTTGGACCTTTTTTTCTCTCTCTATCCTAATCTGATTCCATGGTTTCAATTAACTATGTACTTTGTAAATTACCCCTTAACCTCATTTTAGAGTACCAGTCCCATATCACATTTTCTTCATATTTTCTTTTGAATGTCCTGTAAACATGGAAAACCCAATATGTAAAAAACAGTTCATCACAATTTCTCTCCGTCTTACTTAGTCCTCTTGATGGTGCCACCATAGGCTTCATCGTGTCTAAAAATCTCCAAGTTCTTTTGAGTTCTTCCTCATATGTTTGCTTCAATAGCCAATGATTGCTGCCTCCTTTTGATTTTTCCACCAGCACATCTCTCGTATTCATATTTTACTTCATATTCCAACTCCAATTATTGCATGTGAAGTCTGTTTAATCTTCCCCTGGATGATTATATATCTCCTAACTAGACTCCATTGTTCAACCTCCTCTTCTTACCAATCTATTCTTCATCCAGTGCCCTCAATAAGCTTCCTTATACAGTGAAACCATTATATCACTCCTCTACTCAAGAATGTTTCTAGGTTTTATATTGCCTAATAAATAAATTTTAACTACATTATTGCATCATTCAAATTCCTTTGAAAATGGTTTCAACAAACCTTTCTAACCTGTGTGATATTAACTTCTTTAAACCATGGGATCTTTACCTTTTTGTGGAGTAGACATTTTAATAATCTGGCAAATTCTAATGACCCCTTTTCAGACTAAAGTTTTTCAATTTTTAAAATAAAATAAAAGAATTCTAGAGGAAACCAATTATAATGAAACAGTTATCACTTTTATGAAGTCATAAACTCCAAGTTAGTAACCCCTGTTTTAAAAAATTAAAGTGTTCCATATAACTGGGATACTCACTGTACCTTCTTTTTCCTTTAGAGACCAACTAAGGTGTTATGTTCTTGATGGAACTTCCCTTTATACCATCAACATAAACCATTAAAGAAGTCCCAGAGTATAGCCAGCTGAAAATATTTATTCTTCCTTAAATTTGGCATCTTTCTATTTGAAAAGAGCACTCTATTACATTTATCTCACTCTTCTAACTAGAAATTAAGAGCAAGATTTGCATTGTTTCCAACAGTGCAAGAAAAAAACTCACTTGCACACATAAAATTCTCAGTAAAAGTTTATTTATTCTAAATTTGCACAAACATTGTCCATGTCAAAATAATTTTATAGGATAGGAATAATTTTAAGCATATATCTAGTTTCTATAATAGTAAATATTGCTGCCCAACACCTTGAAGTACATTGTATGTTTTCTCTGACCTACATATAAACCATTAATGAATTATAGATCCAAGAGATCAAAGAGAAAAGGAATAGCCATAATTAGGTGCAAAAATAGTTATAGAGCTTTTCTTCCCTAGTAGCCCCAAAAGTAAGGGAATGTTTATCTATTAGGGGGTAGCTAACTTAATATGAAATATCAGTGTAATGAGGTATTATTATTCAAGGAAAGAATATAATGGAAAAGTTCTCCATAAGCTGGGAAAACTTTCTTGAGTAGAATAAAGTGAGAAAAGTAAAGAGATAACTTTATTAAATGATACTACATGTATGTGTTTGTGTATGTGTGTGTGTATATATATATATATATCCCCATACATATTCATCTATATTTATACACACACACACACACACACACACACACACACACACACATTATCATCATTAGACCAAGAGTCAGAAAACAAATGTTAGTCAGAAAATATATCCTACTGTTTTCTCTGGGCCTCAGTTTCCTCTTCTTAAAATGGGAGCATGAATAAAATGTGGTCTAATATTCCCATATTTTACAAACTTTATTCCCTCTTTTATTACCCAAAGATACTGTTGCAATTATATTTCTAACAATGCTATTTTATCTATGCTGTATTTCTCTGTATATGGACACTTCCCTTTAAGAGTTTTAGTACTTGACTCTTCAAATCCTTCCCTCTTTTCCAAATCAGACTTTAAAGAGCAGCTATTTAATGGCCCATAAAGCTTAAAGTTTTCCCTCATTTCAGAAATTCTCAATCCTGGGTGTCAGAAGGGTCTGGTAACACATGTCTCCATCTGTGACCAATGTCCATCCACCCATCTATATATCAGGATATTAACAGCTTTGTAGTAACCAAGTTTCCAACATTATGGGACTCTAAATATTTCACTTCAAGCCCAAAAGAATATTGTCAGAGGTGATTAACTGTGTCACTATCATAGATTAGGCTGCTCTCCTCTATGATTGGAGTTTTCTGTACCTAGGAAGAATGTTTCATGATGAAAGTCATAGAGGAGAAGTGAGAAATATGCTGAGAGCAAAGAGGCAAAGAGACTTTTAACCTATTTGATGTATAAGCCATTGATTTTGTTAAATGGAGGTACAATAGCTTGGCATTTCTAAAATATGTTAATGATCTGAAAACTGAATTAGAATAAAGTGTACTATCTATAGTGACCCAGAGCCCTTTTTTAAATAAATAAAACATCAAATATAAAAAAAGGGGGAAATTAAACTCTGAGACTAATGCTATAACAGTAAAGTTTCCTGGAGTGAAGAAAGCCACATAGTAGAAGCAGAATGGTAAAATAAACAAAGAATATATCATGCAAATAAATATAGGTTTAAATCCTATTTTCAATATTGACCAAATGTAAAAATATGGGCAAGTCATTTGAACTACCTTACTGCTTATTTAAAATTGAAAAACATCCTTTCTTTCCAGCATCTCTATTTATTCTTTCCAATACATCTACTTATACTTAGATGGAAGAGATAAAAACATCATTCTTCCAGTTATTAAATTTTACAACCTTTGAATAAATCTCTACTCTTCTTTCTCCCCTTGTCTTAATACAAAACATATTCTACATCTTGTTTTTTCTACCTCCACTCTATTTGTTCAATCCATTGCATTCTGTCTGCTCGCATGGCCATCATCCTATTTCAGATCATCAATAGTTCTCTCCCCTACTATTATAAATGGTAGGGAATCTATTTCAGAGCCACTGTTTTGAGAGATGCTATATGATTTTTACAAACTTTAAAGCACCCAGGACACACACACAGACACGCACACACACACACACATGCACACACACACACACACATATACATATATATATATGTATATGTGTGTATATATATATATATATATATATATATATATATATATATATATATATATATATGTATATAGCCAGAGCAGACACATGTTGAGTGGGGAGGAGGAGGTCAGACAAAAAAGAAGCATATTCATTTTTTAAATACTACACACAATAAACAATTCAGGGATTGTATCAAAAAAACTAAAGAAATAGCATACAGATACTTTACATTTCAGTAGTTTTGAAAAGAAGAAAAGCAAAATAATAAATTTGTAAGGCAAATGCCTGAGGGTATACCTGTTCTGTTGCTTCTGTGACTTTATATTAAAGTTGAAAACTGCAAGGAAAGTCAAAATGCCCCCTGTTCCTAATCATAATTGTACTCATTGGTTTCATCCATGGTTCAGATCATGACCACCCATTATTTCTACTTTTCTTTTATATGTCCCTTAGGTAAATATAATCCAAACATTTTGAATCTGGAAGATAATATATGAGATCACATAAAATTTAGCTCATTAATTTACCCAAGGGGAAAATGTGATAGAAAATGTGACAAGAAAGTAGATCTCCTGAATGGCAGTTTCATTTATCTTAGCAATGGACTACATTGCTTCTCTATAGAAGGTTAACATATTTGGAATGATGAAATGTTCTCATAGATTGACTGAGTAAAATTTTGAGTGTTATGTCTGCTTTAGAAATATGGATAATTGATCTTACAGAGAATATATAAGGAAATTCAAATATTCCACCGCAATATTCAGAATATTGAACCCATATTTTCTTCTCTCTGAAGTAATTTGTGAGTGGAAGTGTACGTGTGTATTTGCAAGTATGTGATGGGTCATAGGTGCATAAATTTAAAGTTTGAATGGCCTATTGATATCATCTAGTCTAAAACCTTCATTTTAGAAATGAGCAAAATGACTCGGAGAGTAGAAAGACATGCTGAACTTCTGAAAAGGGATAAGTAAAAGAGCAGAGTTTTGAGCCAAGGTCCCCTAACTACAAATTCACTACATTTCTCCACTGCAATATCTTGCTCTGTCATTTCTGTCATGCAAACTATTGAGGTTTTTAATATAGCCCAACCACATTTTGTTCTATTTTTTTAAATATAAATTTATTTATTTAACTTTCTACATTCATTTTCACAAAATTTTGGGTTCCAAATTTGTCCCCTCCCTCACCCCAATACACCAAACATTCTCATTTCCCCTATCACCAATCTGCCCTCTCTTCTATCATCCCTCCTTTCTCTTGTCCCCATCTTCTCTTTTGTCCGGAAGGGCCAGATAACTTTCTATTCCCCATTACCTGTATTTCTTATTTCCTAGTAGCAAAAACAATACTCAACAGGTGTTTCCAAAACTTTGAGTTCCGACTTCTCCCCATCCCTCCCTCCCCACCCATTCCCTTTGGGAAGGCAGGCAATTCAATATAGGCCATATCTGTGCAGTTTTGCAAATGACTTCCATAATAGTTGTGTTGTGTAAGACTAACTATATTTCCCTCCATCCTATCCTGCCCCCCATTGTTTCTACTCTCTCTTTTGATTCTGTCCCTCCCCGAGTGTTAACTTCAAATTGCTCCCTCCTCCCATTGCC
>JAQQSK010000063.1:36833-62832 GCA_028658325.1 Potorous gilbertii
GGAAGCTCTGGAAATCCCTTACTTCATTGAATGACTTTCTCCTTGCCTGAAATGTTATGCTGAACTTTGCTGGGTAGTTGATCCTTGGTTGTAGACCCAACTCCTTTGCCTTATGGAATATTGGGTTCCAGTTCTTTCGATCTTTTAATGTAGAAGCTGCTAAGTCCTGTGTAATTCTGACTGTATCTCCTTGATATTTAAATTGTTTCTTTCTGGCTGCTTGTAATATTTTCTCCTTCACTTGATAGCTCTGGAATTTGGCAAATATATTTCTTGGGGTTTTGATTTTGGAATCCCTTTCAGGAGGGGAATGGTGGATTCTTTCGATGACTGTTTTGCCCTCTGAATCTAGTACTTCTTGTCAGTTTTCCTTGAAGATTTCCTGGAAGATCTTGTCCAGGCTCTTCTCTCCGTCATGGGTTTCTGACAGGCCAATAATTTTTCAGTTTTCTCTTCTGGATCTATTTTCCAGGTCAGTTGCTGTTGAAATTAGGTATTTTACATTTTCTTCCATCTTCTTATTCTTTAGATTTTGTTTGACTGATTCTTGCTGTCTCATTGAGTCATTAGTTTCTACTTGCCCAATTCTAATCTTTATCAGATTGTTTTCTTCCATTAACTTTTGCATCTCCTTTTCCATCTGCCCAATTTTTCCTTTTAAGAAGCTATTTTCTCCAGTTAATTTTTGTACTTCCTTTTCCATTTGCACTTTTAGGAAGTTATTTTCTCCCGTTACTTTTTGAACTTCCTTTTCCATTTGTTCAATTTTCCTTTTCAAAAAGATGTTCTCATCAGTGAATTCTTTCTTAATAATTTTAAGATCATTGGCCAGCTTATCTTTTCTTTCCTTCTTCAGCTGTTCCAGGAGAGCTGCTTGTGCTTGGGAGCAGTTTATAGTCCCTTCTGAAGATTCAGATGGAAGTACAGTCTCATCTCTGACCTCTTTGGTTTTTTTTGTTTTGGTCCTTATCCCCATAGAAAGATTCTATGGTTCTTTTGGCCCTCTCCTTTTTCTTCATGATGTTGATTTAGTGTTGTGGCTTCTGGTTCTTTCAGTCCAAAGTTAGAGAACTTTTTGCTGAGCCGATGTGTGAAAAAGCTAAAAGCAGGTTTTTGTTTGGTGTTTCCCCAACCAGCCTTAGGTTTAGCTTGTTAAGTATATGGGAGGAGTGGTCTAGTCACAGCAGATATCTCCTCAGCTGACCGGAGGCAAAGGCAAGCTCAGGGGCTATAATAATCCCAGCTGCTCTATTGTCTTTCTGATTCCCCTGGACAGCTGAGACACACCTAGATGCTAATGGGTGTTCCCACCCCTCCTGGGGCTCCTCTCCTGGCACTGAGTCTTGCCTGGGTCCTAGTGCAAGTTTTTTCTGCTCTGGGTCCTCTGTCCTTCTGGTTTGCCTCTGCCACCCTAGGAGGAATCCCTCTTAGCTATTTTCCTAGTCTCAGGGGTTATGAGACTACTGGCCTCCTTCTACTGTTTCTGCTGATCTGAGATTTTTCTGAGGAAATATTTTATGGTTCTTTCATGGTCATCAAGGGGGGAGGAGAGAGCATTTACTGATCACTCCACCATCCTGGTTCCCGGAAGTTCAAGTTGGTGACTTACCGAAATTTTATCTTCCGGCTAAAGGTCTCTGTAGCTGCTGCGCTATCTGGCGCTCCGAGGCTCTCACTGACTCGGTTTGGCTTGTCTCCTGCCCTTGGTGCTGCTCCTCTGGTTCAGCCCGCAGCTCTGGTTTTCTTGGGTCCCCTCTGCTCTGCTGCGCTGGCCACGCTTCGCTGTGCGCTGTGGGCTCACCCCCACGGAACAGACCTTTCCCGTGGATCCTCCACATAAACTCATACAAACCTTCTCATGGTTCTATACATATGCTCCTCTCATTATTTCTTACAACTAAAACCTATTCTATTACATTTATATATCATAAATTTTCAACCTTATCTGAATTAAGATATTCTCAAAATTTCTAGTTTTTGGCACATGCACACACACACACACACACACACAGATAGATAGATATAGAGACACACATACATATGTACATACATTTGAACTTTCATGCTTCTTTTCTTTCTTTGATCTTTTTGTGGCAGACCAGTCTTGGTATTGCTAGTTGAAGGACATGCATTTTTTCTAGATATGATGCCAAATTGCTTTCCACAATGGCTGAACCAATTCAGAACTTCATCCTCAGTGCATATACTGATTCAATGATTATAAAGCACTTTCCTCACAATAGCTTTGTGAACTAACATATTTATTAGTGATACAATTTTACATATACAGAAATTGAGGATCAGATATTTTAGTTTACATGGTGTCAAACTTGTAACTTAGAATGAAGAGTCACACCTAAGTCTTCTGAGGACTCCAATTTTAGGCCTCCTATCACTGCAAACTGTTCTACTCTGTCATCAACCAGTTGTCTATCTAAATATATTGTTCTTCTAGTTTATCTAAAAGTAGCTTTAAAATCCTTGTTCCCTTTGCCACCCCCTCTGTCTTCTGACAAATAACATTACCAGCAGAAGTTCTGTTCTTTACAATTCACATGTGCTACCTAGAGAACTCTAAGTATCCTAGAATTTCTACTCAGAATTCCCCTGAATCTCAAAATAATTTTCAAATATCATAGATTCCTTCAACATGTATACCAGGTAAAATAGTCCAAGCTCAGCTTTTCTTTGAAAAATGTTTTTACAAAAATAATTATTTTGAGTTTGTGTTTAGATGACTTTAAGGAATCTAACCAATCATTTCTCAAACCTTTCTCCTTTTATGTATTTTGACACTTTCCAAAGAACGTTTTTTTCCTGACAAAAATCGGGAGAACTTAGGAAAACCTTCTCCTACCATTTGTATCTAAAGATGCAGGGAATTATGGAACTTATCTGTAAGATGATTCTTCTCAATTAGAGATTCAGTTGCTGACAAGATAGTATTTTATGTTGGCTTGTTATCATGTCAGGATTTCACACTTCACCTGTTCAGATTGTGTTGAATCATTCACACTCACCCCCTGTCAAATTACTCTGACCAGATAACATTTATTCACCAGTGATGTGTATTTGTCCCTGAGACAAATTTCCTGGAGAATAACTTGGCTGAAATGAAATTAGATGTGGGAGTAAAAGAGATACTTTCCTTCAGGGAAATCATCTCAAGCAATTGATTTCCAGACAATTTGGTCAACAATGCCCAGTCATATTAGAAGGTATCTCCTAAAGGGGGTGCCATATAATAAACCAGATTGAGATAAAATGTTCTGTCAGGTCTTATATGTCATCATCAGACAATTGGTCCAGATAAAATGGGCTGGTGTTTTCATGGGGAATAGTAAGTGGGGAGAGGACAAAGATGCTAACTTAACTGATGCCACTTGTATCACTTCTGTAGAGCTTGTACCATTAATGTTGAAGGATTACTTCTGAGAGTGTAATTCTCTAAAAGAGTACATGCAAGTTGTTTCGTCTGACTTTTTTGCTTTTACACTTTGATGGCTCTTAAAGTTTATTAATTTGGGTATTCTATCCAGTGGAGCAGATCACAGCAAATCCATACTCTTTCTCCTATGAGATTTTTGTTTTTGTTCTAAACAAAACGTGTACTGGACAAACTGGGGATTTTATTGTCTTTTTGTTTGTCCTTTGCTCTCAAAGAGGACCATGACATCAGGATGATAACATGACTTGCAGTTGACTTTGATTTGAGTGAGGGAGGGCTGTGCAAGGTCAGCAATCACTTCTCCTCCAGAGCCATCTGGGTCCAGTGGCTTGATATTCATCAGTACAATTGGAGATGGCCCAGGATGAAATGAGAGACCCTGGCCCTTTCAGGCTGAGATCTTGTCACAATCTTACTTTGAGTTAGATACACTCATTCAATGAATACCCTTCTTTAAGTTGCTCAAGAGATGGTCCCTTTAATCAAAACAAAATCAAACTAGGAGGAGAGGACCCTCAGGGTTCCTGGGTTAAAGAGAAACAATTACTATTTAGTTATTACATCCACTCTGTGCTAGGTGGGTGGAGACTTGTTGTGCAGTCTATGAGCTCCAGACTGAATCAGGTAAGCCTTTTAATATTTTTTGGACAAATCTAATGTTTTGGATTTGCGCAGTTGTAGGATCATAGCATCATGCTTTTGAAACTGAAAAGAAAATTTGTAATCACCAAGTCCAAGATTCTCATTTCACCAACAAGGAAGTTTGAACTCATAAAGTGACTTTCTCAAGGTCACAGAGAAAGAAATGGCATGTGAACCCAATTTTTTTCAAATAAGCACAATAGCATTTTCTGTAAGTCATATATGCATGTATGCATGTGCACAGATATACTGCATAAAAAGGGATTTCACATGAGACAAGTTATTATATGTAACAGTATATAATTGACATTGAATATTTTGATTTATATATATATATATATATATAAAATCTACACATCCATATATATGCTATTATTAATATACATAACACTTCATGATTTATATGTGGATATTGACATAGTCATTAATATAAAGGGAGGTGGAGATAGAGAAAGGGAGAGAAATGATATAAAGACATATATAGATTAGTTTTCTGGACTGAAAAAGGCACCTATTTGGAAAGAAGCATGCACCTGAAGGGTATGACATACATGTGCCAAATATAGGAAGCCAAACTGAAAATCAACTAATTGATTAGCAGGCCATGGAAAACTTCTTTCTCTATTGGGCAAACAGGTAATTTCTCTATTAGACCACATTATTATTCATCATTCCATCAAAATATCATGAAATAATGCTAGTTCTTATTTTCCAAATATATGCATACATGTACATACAGTTAAGTGAGTTTATATGTGCATAAATCCCATATGTGCACAATGTTCACATATATCATATGAAAAGATTATATGTATGTATATTCATGCATAAATATACATATATGCATATATATAGTTACACTCATAAAATTTAAAAAATTGTCATACTCTAGGAAGTTGTACAAGAAGCAGTAATATATGAATCTTTCTATGCACCACAGTGATTGTTGATCAGAATTCTTCACTCATAAAATTATCAAGTATATTTTTTAAAAAAATTCTCTTTCTGCCATACATTAATTACATACTGTTAATAAAAATCAGACTTTTTCTCACAAGTCCTCACTAGGGGCTCCTTGAAAGCAATGCATTTTTTTGCACTGTAGCCTAATTTATGACATGGGTTATTCATGGGGTCAAAATACCTTTATTGATGTGTTACACAAAGATTGAGTAAAGATATTTAGACCAGTGGTGTGGCACATAATTTTTTTCCTTTTACATAAGAAACCATGAGAAGCTTCGGGTGAACTGGGTGACTTGTATGTGTGGAACCAGATTGCAAGTTTCATACAATTCATAGCACACCTAGTAAAACTTGATGTATGCTAGTTTCTCCTAGCATACACTCAAAGAATAACTGTATTACTAAGCAAGAAAAAAATTAATAACTCTGAAGACTTTTGTAAACTAATGAAAAATTAAATGAGAACCAAGAGAAATTTTTATACAACTCTGTAAAAACAAGTCATTTTTTTATGATTGAAGAACTATGATTAATATAATAATTAGCCATGATTAAATATGCATACATTTGCATTATACTGACACTCATGACAATATGGCATAATAAAGCATAACAGTATAGAAATACAATATGACATAATACAATATAATGTAAGAAAACATTAATTATTTTGCATATTATTCAAAGTATTATATATAATATATCATGATATAATATATTGTGTATATTATATATATGTGATATAATAAGATACATGCACATAGAGATGTATGACATGTAAGTTACATGCAAAACTATTGGTGAAATTAGTTTTGGTTGCCTATGCACCTTGTTACTAAAGTTCTCTTATTGTTTTCTTTTGTACTTGGAAGAGTTTGGGAGGGATGGAGAATAGAATCCTGTAAATTTCAAAAAAAAAAGAGGTGAGGGTCTCCTACTTCTGAAAATGTATGAATTTTTAGACAAGGTCACCACATTGTTAGCTTTATTTTACTGTGTCACTTTGCTATAAGAGACATCTAGTCAAGTAGGATTCATCTGTAAATATTTGCAAAGTAAAAACAAAATTCTCTGAAAAAATGTTGATCTTTATAAATAATTAATTCTTATTAAATGTAAAAACATGAGCCAACATAACATAAAATGTTTATTGTTAAAATCTGTCTAAAGGGATGAGTGGGGCATAAATCTGAGATCATGGATTTAGAAAAGAGAAGGACTGCAAAAGTTAAAAAAAATAAAGATATGGCTCAGTATAGCAAAATGGGAAGAGGCTGAATTATGCCTCCCCACAAAAAGTCTGTAATTATTGACTATCATCCAGTAAGAACTGTTGATCTCCTATGGCCCAATTTCTCTTTCTTCAGTGTTAATTTTCTTACTTTGCTAATTGTTTGTTTCCCTAGTGCTTATTTAGCTCATTGTAGCAGTAAAACTTCTGTCTCTTCATGTATCACTGTTCAAATCAAATTTCACGTATTTGCTTTCCTCTACATTTAAAACTTTTTCTGATGGAATGTAGTTGAAGAAACCACCTAGTATTCCTCCAAAATTAAAGAATTTAAATGATTTTCCAAAAATTTTACATTTTCTTATCTTATGATTTTGGCTAAGATCAATATGGACTTGGTAATATTGTATTTAGATATATTTGGAATAGGATAAAATCACCAAAATTAAGGATTTGACTGATTGGTCAATGTCTAAAAGAGGTAAAGGACAGAATTGTCCTCATTAGTTATATCTGGAAAAAAATTTACAGAGGACACATTTTTAAGTTTTATCGACATTGTTAACATTTCTTCCATCACTTTCTTATTTCTAGGCAATCAAGAAAAAAAAAGAAATCAACCAATAAATCCACAAACAGTAGAGCTCACTGATTTCCAACATGCAATGATCACACCGAAAATTAACATTGTTGACCCTCAAGAGTTAGTTCAAACTGGCTCCAGAACAACTTTGGAAGGAGCAAGGTCTTTAGTGGGGTTTCCTCATGGATCTATATTTGACTTTATTTAATTCTACAAAACTTCATTTAAGCTTTGGTATCATGAATTTTGATGCATTAATAGGTAGCATTTTTGTGAAATTCACTATTTAAAAAAAGACACTTAAGTGATAACAAATGCTTTGGATAACAAATGCATTGTTCCAAAAAGTTGTCACCAAAGCATTGAGTCATCTGATACAAGATGAAATTTGGTAGCTATATATACATTCCTTCAAGCTTAACTCACTTCCTAAACAAAAGGGAACAAGGCATGTCCAGGTGATGACTGACATCAGAAAAAATTTGAAAGAGGTTGTAGATCTATCACTAGAAATTTTTAAGTTACTGCTACATCAGGCAAACTTCTAGGTACTGATGATACAAAGACATAAATAAAAGTATTCTCTGTCTTTAAGGGACTTAAAATGCATTCTTGGAGATATTATATAAAAGAAGTTAGTATAAAATGAATCAAGGTGAATTTTCTTGATGATAATGCTAGATACTGGGAGATACAGAAAGATTTTATGTAAATGGTAAATAATTTTTAATAAATTATTGATTATTAATTAATTAAATTATTAATAAAATTGTTTTCTTTTTTATAAAATAATTTTATTGTAAAGGGTTGACTTGACAAGTTAGGTACCCCCTACCCATGCAACCTAAAATATGGGGGTGGGGGAGAGAAGCAGCATGAAGTGAAAGCAATCAAAAACTCTTATTTGGATGTGCTTCATTTTACCTTCTCTCTGTTTCCTCTTTTCCTCTAATTTAGAGCTTACCTTTATCTGACCCATTTCTCAAAAGGCAGGGGAGGATAAAACTCAGTTCAGTTCAGGTATCAGGACTTTCTCCCATCCATGCTTAAGCTCTGGAGCATCAAAGAGTGTATCCATCCCTTCCTCTCTAGTGGACACTCATAGATTCCTCTCTCTCAGTGAGAGTATCATTTTGAGATGGATCCATGGGAATTATCTCTGATGGGTGTCCATTCTCATCCTTAAGGTGGCCTTAATATAGACAATAAAGATGGGACAGCTCTCTCTCAGGTGACTGCTGCCAATTGTACCATGGATACCAAGAGTACCTGCAGCTAGGGCAGGAGTCATATGTGTTTAGCCCACAGCTCCATGGAAGTTTCTGAAATCAGTATCCCACGGCTGTACTTGTGGGATGAGGTAACTGAGAAAACCATGGTCTCTGGCCTTCAGGATAGCTGCTGTCAGCTTCTTATGCTGCTTCATACAGACACCTGTGTATGAGGCATGGAAGATGACACCTGTGTGAGCACAAACAAACTGCTCCAAGAGGCTCACATTTCTAAAGTCCACATAGAGTTTCTGATCCTGGCAGAGAGGGCAAGGATTCCCAGCAACTTTGCTCCCTCGAATGCACGTCTTTTGGGTTCCATGTGTTGGGATGCCACCTTCGTTGTTTCATCGATAGTTAGTCTATATTGGATGGGAGCCATATCGAGTCAGGTATTCTTCTGTCTCCAGATATTTCCAGGGATCACCCTGATAGAGGGAGGCAGGAATGGAAGATTCCTCCTCAGGTGGAGCTTTGATGGATATAGTCCAGGGAGTAGCCTGCACCTAGTACACACCTCTGATAGATGTGAGTCCTGAGAGCCACCTAAGCAGAAGAGTTAGGAGAGAGGTTGCCATTTTGGTGTATGGCTAAGGGAAGAGAGGCTTAAAAATCATTTTCAAAGAAAAGAGGAAATCTAAAAGGTGGAGTTGGGGTGAGAGTATATTTCAGGTGTAAGTACCTAAAATTGAGTGCTGTGTATGGTGAACAGCAAGATCAATTTCATTTAAATGCAGAGCATAGGTAAGAAGGGGATAAAGGTATAATATGATTTATATTAAGGAGGGAAAAGTAGATTGAGGACTGTAAAAATTTCAGTTAATAATAATTTATTTACTGTGCTGTGTCAGACAGAATTTTAAATGCTGGACATAAAGAAATGCAATAACAGTCCTTGGGCTTGAGAAAGCCACAAACTAACGAGATGACCACATTCACACAATTCTATACCAACAAGATATATAAAGTAAAAATTTTAAGTAATCCCAGAAAGAATCCATTAGCATGAAGGGGTGAGGTAGGAAAGTCTACTTGTTGAAAATAGAATTTTCATTAAAGTTTAGAGAAAACCAGGGAAGTCAGGAGACAGAGGGGAGGAAGGATAGCATTAAGGCATAGGAAAAATGGATAAAATTACATGCACTGAGTACATGGAATATCTAATGAGAGGAATGATAGACAAGACACTGTAATTAGGATGACAGAGTATGTGGAGGGAAAAAGTTTCATGAAAAGTAAGAAAGTTGTTAGGAGACAATTGTGGAAAATTTTAAAAGAAAAAACATTATATTTAATTCTAGAAATCTTAGGCATCAAATGTATTTTCTTGAGTAATAGATGAGATGGTTAGGTGTGAGGTAAGGAAGATTACTTTGATATCTGAGTGGAGGATAACCTAGAGAGTTTAAGAAAGGGGGAACCAAACAGCAGGCTATTACAGCAGGCTGGGTATTAAGAGATGAGGCCCGGGAGCAGGATTGTAGCAGTGTCAAAGGATACAGGGTAATATACATGAGAGATGCTGCAAAGGTAGAATTTAAAGAGAGAAAGGAGTTAAGGAAAATATCTAGGTGGCAAGTCTAAGTGACTAGGACAATGACAGAGGTTGAAAAAGGAGACCGTTTCAGGGGAAAAATAAGTTTTATTCCAATGGTATTTATTTTGACATGTTTAAAAGATGTTTGGTTCAAGATGCCCCCTATGAAGTTGGAAATATTAAATTGGAGGTTAGGAGAGAGGACAGAGTTGTATAAATAAATGTAAGATTATTCTGCATAGAGGAGATCACTAAATCAGTAAAAGGTGATGAGAAAACCAAAGAAAACTGTATAGAAGGAGAAGAAAAAGAAGCTTATAGAAAAGATATTTTAGTCACCTGGAGTTAGAGGGATGAACCTGGGGGAAAATCTGGAGATGATACTGAGGAGTTATCAGGTAGTTAGAAAGTGAAACAAAGGCAGAAATTTAATGTAAAAAAACATCATGAGAATAGAATATTAAGTCAAAGACAGTGATTGATACTATCAAAGGCTACAAGTGTTTAACAAGGTTGAGGATTGGGAAGAGGCCATTAAATTTGACAATGGGTAACTTTGGAGAGAACAGATTCATTTGAATGATAAGGTTGGAATTCAGACTACAGAGAGTTAGGAAAGATGTGAGAGAAAAAGGAGAATAGGCCCCAATTTTCAAAGGCTTCCTCAAGGAGTTTGGTCATGTAAAGGGTGAGTGATACAGGACTATAGAAAGCAGAGATGATTAAATAAATGAAGTGATTTTATATATGAGGGAGACATAAGCAGGTTTGTAGGCAGCAGAGAAGCATCCAGTAACTAGATTAGGAACAATTTAAAACCTAAACAGAAGAGTTCATATTTGATTCTGGATGCAATAGGGAGGCACTATAGCATAATGTACAGGAGACTCACATGATTAGACAGTCACTTTAGAAAAATCATATACCCATACAAGACATAGTATTACACATGAACTATAAAGTCAACAAATAAATAATTTCTTTTTATAGGTGGCTTACATTGCAAATTCTATTGAAGGTAGATAAGTAATCACATAACAGATGACTAAAAAAATAAGGGCTATTAGTAGTTGAGGAGAAAAGGGAAGACTTCGTAAAGCATATGACCTCTATTTGATTGGAATCATGAAGGGAGGCTAGACTTTTGTGACATGTATACTAGGAGAGAATGTAATCCAGACATAGGGAATAGTACAAATGCACGGTCAAGAGATAAAAAGTGAGCTTGAAGAACAAAAATTCATTATTCAACATTATATTCAACATAGAATACATAAAAGTGAGTTTCATAAAATAAGTGTGGAAGAGGGAGGTCCTTGGCAAATTACAGAAAACTGAGCTTATTTAGTTATAGATTTAAAAATTTGTGTCAAGATTTTGTAGATTTTTCTTTTAGATTGAAAACTAAGCTTATTTAGTTATAGATTTAAAAATTTGTGTCAAGATTTTGTAGATTTTTCTTTTAGATTACTCCTATGATATCATAATCATGAGATCAAGAAAAAATGAAGATGAGTACCTGCTCTACTTCTGATAACCTATAAGAAGATGATATGGATAAATTTGCTGGCACCTGGCACAGGATTCTGTACTTGCTAGTACTTGGATCTGAGTCTCAGTCCCAAGGTGAGAAGGAGCTTTGATCCACCACACCTTATGGTGAAAAGAAAGCTGGGATCTGGGTCTCAGTTCTATAATGAAAAAGAATGTTTGTGGTTCTGCAGAGACTGATGCACAGTCAACAGATTAGTAAGCACACCTCTCTTTAGATCAGGCCTGCACAACCTACTGCCTGCAGGTCATATATAGCATGAAAGTAGCTTGCAGCACACCAAGGGATTTCAGGTGACCCACAGAAAATGTAGAGGAAAACATCCTCTACATTTTCACAGGCTGCCTAAAATCCTTTAGAATACCCACAGGTCACTTATGGACTGTGGGTCATGGGTTGGGCAGGCCTGCACTAGAGCATAACACCTCAAAACTTATAGGTCTCTGCAACAGAAAGGAGAAAATAGAAATATAAAGCCTCCACCAATCATCTCCTGAAAAAGATACTAAAATGAAAACTTCCAGGAACATTATAGCCAAATTTCAGATCTCCCAGATTAAAGAAAAAATATGCAAGCTGCTAAAAAGAAACCTTTTACATTTTGTGGTGCCATAGTAAGGACAACATGATTTAGGACCTTGTACATTAAAGGACTAGAAGATTCACTATGTGATATGCCAGAGGGGAAAAGAGCTAGAATTACAACCAAGAATCACCCAACAAACAAAATTGAGTATAATTCTTCAGGCAAAAAAAGGATGTTCAATGAAATACAGTTCTTTTAAATATTTCTGATTAAAAGTTCAGAGCAAAATAGAAAATTTAACTTTCAATTGTAAAACTGAAGAGTAATATATAAAGTTAATCAGGAAAGAGAATTCTTAAGAGATTCAACAATGTCAAATAGTTTACACTCCTATGCTGGGAAATGATATTTGTAACAACTAAGGACTTTATGATTATTAGGGCAGGTAGAAGCAGTATGCATAGTCACAGCACATGTGCTCATGTTGACTATGATGGGATGATTAGCTAAAAACATAAAATTAATGGGTGAGAAAGAGGAATGCAATGGGAGAAAGAAAAAGGGAGAGATCGAATGGAGTAAATTAGCTGACAGAAAAGAGATATGAAAAAAATTTTACAATGGAGAGGGAGATAGGGGGGAGTGCATGAACCTTACTCTCATCAGAATTGGCTCACAGAGAGAATAACATACACATTCAGTTGGGTATAGAAATCATCTTACCATACAGGAAAGTAGAAAGGAACGATGATAAGGGTGGGGAAAGGGTGAGAAAAGGAAAGGCAGAATGGGGAAGGTAAAAGTCAGAAAGAAAACACTTACAAGAATAGACAGGGTAAAAGGAAAGAGAATAGAGTAAGTGGAGGAAATAGAATGACAGGAAATATACAGCAAGTAAGTGTGAAAAAATTACAAGTTTCTCTGAGGAAGACCTCATTCCTCAAATTTATACAAAAGTAAGTCAAATTTGTAAAACATAAAAGTGATTCCTCAACTGATAAATGGTCAAAGGGTATGAACAGAAAGTTTTTGGATGAAGCAGTAAAAATATCTAGTCATATGAAAAGAGCTCTAAGTCACTATGGAGTAGAAAAATAAAAATTAAAACATTTAATAGCTGTGATAGCTACTGATCTATTTAATTAATTAATTCGATCAATTAATTAATTAATTAATTTGCTTATTTAGTGCCTGTTATCTATCAGCCTCTACGTATCAAATTGGCAAATATGACAGAAAAAGAAAATGACAAATGTTGGAGAGGATGAGGGATATAGTTCATAGTACACGACTGTTATAGTTCATTCTGACCCTCCCTTTCCACGAGAGATTTTTTTTTTGTCCACCAAAATTGATCCTAATTGAGGCCATAAGACTTTAACCCTGTACTTCCACGTAGTAGAGAGGTTCCACAGTCAACAGCACATCTATATATGTTGAATACAAGACATCACTAATATGTTTTAGGCAGAAAAATCAGATAGAGCAAAACCTGAATCTTCTCTTTCCTTCTCTCCACTGCTTACCCAAGGGACTCATAATTATTCCTGCAGTGAATTACTAGTAAATACACATAAGGACATAGAGCAAGTATGTAAAATTGAACTATTTTACTAAAATCAGAAATGAAGAAAGCAAAATGAACACTGCTCCCTTCATGTATCCAACCAGTCACCCAACCCTCTTAACTCTGCACAAGCAATTGCAATTCTTGCCAATAAGTTAAGTAAGTGTCAGATCTAGAGACTATTGCTTCCCAGCCCCCAGCCTACCAGCCTGGATTGTCTGCCAGCAAGACAGATGGTACAGCTTGTAAAATATCTTCAGATGTTCCTGATGGTTTACTGCATTCATTATATGATAGGGATAAATGAAAAAGTGTTCTTTTACTTCTTGGGTTTTTATTGACTTCAAGCATCTCATTATGTCCTTTAAAAATCTGCATACAGAAGGAGCTAAACTTAATTAAACTCTTTCAATAATGAGTGGAATTTAACTTTCTGATGCCAAACTGATCTCATCCTTGTAGTTTATAGTAATTTCACTAAAAAATTCATTGGGAGGATTGTTGTTTTTGTTGTTTTAAGATGTTATTTTTTTTAATAGAGAAGTACAGTTCTTCACAGAAAGTCCCCCTACTCTGTCTTTATTATGGAGAGACAACTCGGGAGGGACAAGCTAATATGGTTTGTTATCTTTCCTGAACTGCTGTTTCCTGAAGCAGACAAAATGAATGACATAAAATTCTTCATCACAGTGAACCACTGCAATGTCACCAGGCATGGCTTCCATGCTAGGAGCTGGATATGCACCACTTTGGAGAAAATCAAGGGCTTGCCTTGAAGTCAGGAAGACCTAGATGCAAAAGCTGGTTAAGTCACTCAACTTAGCCATTCAATGTGACCATGCAAAAGTTTCCTTTTCTGTAAAACACAGATAAACACATCACTGCTCTAGTGTGTTTTTCAGAGGATCAAATGAAAAACCATTTGCCAAATGCTTTACAAATATTAATGTGCTATGACTGTGAACTATTTTTATCTCCCCCAATCAGAAAACATAGTAGCACATGGAGAAAACAGAAATCCTGCTATACTGATGTTTATTTATTGCCTATGATTGCATAAATAAATAAACAGTTCCTAAGTGGATTTAGTTTTGTAGATAATACATCCTTAGAAAATATAGACCTCCCCACATAAGAATCCTTTCCTGCCCATGTTGTCTAGCCCACTGTGGGATGGCCTAGAGGCTTTCTAATTAAAGATACAAAAACTGTAACTTAATGAAACAAATTATTAGTATATAGGGCAGGCTGACTTTCTGGGGAATTATCATATGACCACCACATCAACCTTACTTTTCCTTTGCAAAGGACAGGTATGATTGTGAACTTTGAAAGATTTAGGCAAGGTCTACTGAAGTTTTGTACTCTCTTTGGATATTATATGTTCCTTTTCCCTAGATTACTTGCTCCTCTTTTTTTTATTTTCTTCTGTTACCTGAAGTTATTTGTCATGTATTTGTCATATAATCTTTCAGGGTTTCAGAGGGACATGATTCTTGCTAATCACACCAATGGAGAAGGTAGAGGTATGTGTGTGCTGGTAAATATTTGATAATGAACTATCTAAAAAAGTTAAAGTAAATATGACAAACTTTTCAATTTAATATGTATTATTAACATTTTCTTCATCACTTTCTTAAGTCTAGAGAGTCAACAAAACAATAAGTCAATCTCTGATTTGTAGCATTTGCCAGTTTCTGAAGTACAAATGCTTACATTGAATGAATATTCAATATACACTTCTTAGAATCATTTTAAGCTGACTCTAGCACACTACTAGGTGAAGAGAAAGAGAAAATTCTCAAGTTCTTCTGGTAGGACATAATTTTTGTTTCAGAACATTGTGTTCAATGTTGAAAGATACCTACCAAATATTTTATTTTCTTCTTTCTAGACATAACTAGAGATACATTTCATAAAATGTAATAGCTAAGTTTGTGAGAATGCCAGATGACAGCACTTTAGCGACTAGCACTATAAGCAGAATGTCGTGTTTATGTAGAGAGCTTTTTTGATTCCTAAGAGCTTTCAACTGGAGAAGAGATAGGATAATCTACTGAAAAATTGTCAGAAACAATATTTAAAAAACACATTTACATAATTTAATATTCCCCTTTCTTATGGTGACTTGTCATGGGATTTGATCTTAATTCCCAAGTCTGTGATCATGGAATGCAACCTCTGCTTCATGCAAGCAAGACAAATAATGTTCAGATATGGCCCTGATAGTAGGCATTATGTTTATTTTTTGGTAATTTATTATTTGAATTGGAAGAAATTCAATCCAAGAAGGTTCCAGGATGAAGTTCAGGTTTTTTTTTTTGGCCACTCAGTAGCTCATATAGAAAAAAATAATAGCATTCAAATAGAGGATTAGAGATTGTCATCTTCACAGGTGATAGGAGTGGCCACATTGCTGGGATCAGAGGTGTGGAAGTACAGAGGAATTATTTTAAACATAATTGCTTCTCACAAGTTGATCTGAAAGCTAAATTGAATTCAGTGGTAGGAAGGTTGGGGTAGGGGGTGGGTTCCCTTGCCTTTCCATAATATGTAGCTGTTATCTCTTCAACCACAGATGGAACTAGGTAATATCCATGAGAGCTAGGTGAAGTCCTGAGACATTTTATGGTCAAAGAAAAGAGATAGAAGAACAAATAGTGGAAGAAATATATGTGCAAACACATGCACACACGTACATGTGTGTGTGTTTATATGTCATCTATCTATCTATCTATCTATCTATCTATCTATCTATCTACCTTCCTGCTCAATACTTCTCTTCATTCCCACCTAGACTATTCTGACTCTTTCTTCTCATCTTCTTTAATATCCTTGGAGAAATCTGTGTCCTAAGGTCCTACTCTCCTGATTGGAGATTCCTTATCCAGGTCCATTGTTTTAGAAAGGACCAGAACCCTGCTTCATCCTCACCACTGGATTTTAACTTCTTATTTTTCCTCTCATTTGCCAAATTGTAGGTGAACTTCTCTTTTCCTCCCCGCTTTAGATGTTGATTTAGTCAAGTGCAGGGAATGCTTTGCTTCTATTTCTTGCTTCTATTTGTTTCTGTCTCTGACACTTAACTTAGCAAAATGCCTAACCAAAATATTCATTAATTTACTCTGTGTCTGTCTCTCTGTGTTGGTCTGTCTCTATCTCTGTCTCTCTCTGTCTGTCTCTGTCTCTCTGTCTCTCTGTCTCTCTCTCTCCTCATAGAGGGACATGATTCCCTAAAAGGACACACCTATACTAGAGAATGGAACCAAATATATATTTGAAGTGTTTGAACTATAACTATAAATGAATTGAATTCTCTAAAAGAGAAAAAAAACTACAGTTTTTATATCATTCAAATCAAACTTGATATGTCCTAGTAATACCTAGGAATAAATTATTTTAATCATCCATCCATTTAGAGGTCCAAATAAGGTAGATCTTCTCATGATGAAAACTGTAGATTAAGAAATGTAGGTCCTCCTCTTTCAAGCCAGTCTCTTCTGTTCCCTTCATCAACCCTATGTTCTTTTCTCCCCTCCTCAGGCAATCATTCCCTTAAGCAACTTTATTTTGGATATATTTAGATAAAGATACATATTGTAATTATGTAAATGAGTTTGTGCATCAACTTTAATCAGGCTGAAAAAGCTTGTCTTTTTCAGTAAGAAAAATAGAATAAATACTCATTAACACAGATGAGCTCAGGAGCTTAAATTAAATTTTACTTTGAGATAGAAAATTGTTTTTTAAAAAGACTATACTAGTAATCTTGCCCTCATCCAGTTTTCCAGCACTTCTATCCCAATAAAAATAATCTGATAAGCAGAACTTTGGGAGCCAAATGTGATTTTAAGGAAAATGCCAATCATTTTGTGTTCGGAATTGTAACCTTTATTTCAAATCCATGAGATAAGAGATAAAAAATATTTTTGTTATCCACTAGCTAACTGGAGATCATGCTTGTGACTTTGGAAATATTACAAAGTTTTCTTATTCCAGTTTCCTAAAACTTAATGCAATTCCCCACTTCATTTCAAGGGTTTAGTGGACTGTTGGATAGTCATGACTGGAGGTCAGTAAAGAGGTTAGGGGTGGACAAATCAATAGGAAAATTATCTGCATTGAAATGTGAGTTGAATTTGTGCAAACTAATAAAATATCCAATTGAAAAGTATTTAGGGAGAAGAGAAGATGATGCAGAAAAGAACCTTGTGGGGGAGGACTTACCTTTTGTGGACATAAATTGAATGGAGAATTGAAAAAGGAGACAGAGAAGGAGCAATCAAATAGTTAGGGAGACAAACAGGTGAAAGGAGTGTCACAAAAACCTAGAAAAGAGTATAAAAGAGAAGAGAGTCTGGAACAATCAAAGGCTGCAGAAAGATCAAAAGAACAGTTTTACTTGAATTATGAAGTCAGAATCCAGACTTTAGATAATAAAGAATGTATCGAGAAGGAAGGAAATGGAAGTACTTACTCTAGATAAAATCTTCAAGCACTTTAGCCACAAAAGTGAGGAGAAATATGGAATGATTGCTAGTGAGGTCACTAACCCTGAAATGATGACACTCTTTTACCTTCCTTATCAATATTGCCTGGTGAATGAGTTCAAATCTACACTGTCCTCTTCCGAGTCTTTACTGAACTTACCATATCAACCATTATGCATTGCCACGCCGGAACCTTGATTTATTCTCACCATATGATAACATTGCTCTTATTATTATGTGAATGAATTTAACTAAAAAACAAACAAACAAACATTTCATCCCTCTCCTGTACTCAATAAATACTAGTGGCTCCCTGTCACCTACAAGATGAAAACAAAATCACATGTTTCGTGTTTGAATTCTTTTATAAATTAGCTTTCTCCTGCCTTTCCATTTATCTAGCATCTTACTCTTCCCTCAATGTACTGTGTAATCTAGTGAAAATGGCCTATCTCTTCCTCTGACCACACACTCCATCTCCCAGTTCTGTCTCCTATTCTTGAATCGTTCTGTCTCTCTGTCTCTCTCTCTCTCTCTGTCTCTCTCATACACACACACACACACACACACACACACACACACACGCACGCACGCACACACACACACACACATTCAGGACTCTGTTAAAATTACACTTTCCATAAGAAGCCTTTCCCAATCACTCACAATTCTAGTCTATTCCTCTCATTCATTAGTTCAAAATTGTTCTATATATAGTTTGCTTGTACATATTATTTTCATCTTCTCTTTGCTTCATTTGACACTGAGTTTCTTGAAGGCAGAGATTTCATTTTGCAATTCTTTTTATTCCTCTTGCTTAGCACAGAGCCTGGTATAAACAGTGAGTTTAATAAATTTTCAATTTCTGGCTGAATGGGAAAATGCTGAGGGTTTGGATATTGTAAAGTTCGAACATTCAAGGCAGAGAGAGATGGCATGACAACAGTTTGTTATTGAATAAAAGAATCTCAGAGATTAGGAACATGAAAGTAGTGTATTTATGTATCATGCCAAGATCATAGGTATCATAATATATATGTGTAATTGAAGAAAGGTGGAAAAGCAGATCATGACAAATAACCAAGTTCAGGAACTTGGTGGTGAGGGTATTTGAGGAAGTAGCACTACACTTTTCAATATTTTTAGAATCATTGGTCAACTTTTCTTCTATTTCTCTAATTTTGGTTTTACAGTCCTTCCTGAGCTTTTCCAAGAAGGTTCTTTGTGCTTCAGATCAGTTCATTTTCCCTTTTGAGATTTCATATGTGAGTTCAGTCTCAATGCTGACCTCTTTGGTATTTGTGTTTTGGTTCTTGTCCCCATGGAAAGATTCTATGGTCTTATCTTTTCTGGTTTGCTTCTTAGTCATGATAATAACCCTTTTCCTGGCTTTTAAAGTACATCTCTGCATCTGTGGCACAGAGAACTCTGTCTCACAGTTCTTGTGCATAACACTTGAGGCTTTCTGTGTCGTGACCTCTGGTTCTTTCAGCTAGAAGATAAAATGCTGCAGCTCACCTGGCACTGAGCTGGCTGGTGTTTGAAAGCAGAGGCCACATGAGTACTTTTTGAGTTTTCCCACAGTTACCCTGGAGCTAGCTCTTTAAGTGTGGGAGAGGGGTGGTCTGGCCACAAGAGGCTTTTTTTGCTGAGCTAGAGCATAGGAAATCTCAGATGTCTGCACTACTATCTTCCCAAGTCCCCTGAGGTCCTGAGGCACATCTGGGGTCCTGGTGTTGGCAGTTGGCTTCTCCCTCCTGGGACACAGAATCTTCTCCCAGTTTGCTGAGGTAGGGCTGTCTGGGACGGGTCTGATCATGCACTGGTCACCTTCAGCCACAGCAAGAGGAACCCTCCTTAGTGATCTTTCTAGTCTCTGTTTACCCCTTCTGCTACTCCCACTGTTCCAAGGTTTTTCCCGGGGAGATATTCTCTGGGCTTGCCAAGGTCAAGAAGAAGAGGGAGAGAGAAATTACTGATCACTCCATCATTATGGCTCCTGAAGTTGCAGTAGCAATGCACTTGATGAAATATTCTAGTACATGTGCAGGACTTGAGAAGGGAACAAAGACTGTGAGATAATTACTGTATTTATTGAGGAAAGAAGAAGAATATACTAGTGATCAGTGGATAGTAGTCCATAGAATATTGATTAGGTAATAAATATTGTTGAAAAGAGTCTCAAATAAGGAGAGGTCACTGAGTAGAAATTCTAGAGGGTAACCTCAAAGTGACAATTAGGAATAAGGAGAATTCTAACCCCTCAAATCCAACCATTGAATTGGGAATTGGAGAGATGAATGGAATTGGAACAAATACTGGAAATACTAGTAAAGGATGCTTTCTTCTCAGGAGAGTGCCAAGTTTCAATGAGTGGAAGATGAAAGGTGTGGCAAAGGGAAAGATTTAAGATGAAAGGAGGTGTGCTATTGTAGCATCAATGTGATAGTCACATTATTGATTTGGCCATGAATTGCAAAGTATCACAGACTCTCCACATGCAGGCAGAATAAAACATGTATTGAGGCACCAGAAAGCTAAATACATCACAATAACAAAAATCTATACACAATAACAGTGCGGAGAACAGCCCCATCACCAAGGCTTTGCCCTGCTAAGCTTCCCACAAAGCAGCTCCATTAAACAAATTACAAGCAGACTCTCTTAAACAAAATCACAAACAAACCCTTTACTCTTGCTAGCCAGCAGCCTTCCTCTTTCGTAGCTCTGCCTGCTCTCAAGGTTAACTTCTCTCAACTCTGCTCTAGCTCTGCCTCTTCCTGTTCCACCCTTTCAGCAAAATCCTCCCACCACAGGCTCCATGTAATTCCACACTCATGTAACTCCAGCTTCCCTGTGACCCAGGAAGGTTACCTGGGTCTGTTAATGAATATGAAAGATTTTTCCATTTGAATTACCATTACAGTTCTCTGTATGTTAAGCACTCCAGAGAGCACAGTGAAAGAGATAAGAGGATGTGGGATAAATGAGCAATCAGTGGGACACAAAAATGGGTTTTGAACAAGGGAAGCTGGAGGACCAGAATAACAGAGAAGGTAGAGAAAAACTTGGTCGGAGTATGTTAGTAATTGAGGAATTAAATAAAATAATTTACTGTTGTCCCTGAAATTTCAATGTGGGGGATGCAAGTCACAAGCAGCTGCAAACCAACTACTGTAGAGTTTAGATGCAACCCCGTCTAACACCCCATGTGCCTGGAGTCTGATTAAATGGTTTTCCTAGAAATCCAGAAAGCCTCAGGAAAATTGTCTGCTGTGGAGTTAAGGAGCAAAATGACTGCTATGCTGGCATTTCAACCACAATCATGGACATGCTATTTGCAGAGGGCAACTGACTCCCGCAAAGGCAATATGAGATAAGATTATGGTTTTAGGTACATTTTGTAGATGCTTGTTCTCCTTTAACTACATACCTATGTTCCCAGTCTTACCCACTCTGTTCTGATAGTAAAAATAATTAATTATTATTTTTTAGTATGTGTGTCTGTAATCAAGGCAATGGGTATTTTTTTTTTTGGCTTCAATGGGGACCCCTTCTGTCACATACAATGATTTCATTTTTGTCAGTAAAGATTTCAAACTTCTGACAAATGGCTCATTCAGGCTATTTCGTATTTTTTAATTAATAATTTAATTAATAAATTAGTTTTGAAGATTCATTTCCACAAGATTTTGAGTTCCAAATTTTCTCCCCATCTCTCCCCTCCCCTAAACTGAAACACCATGCATTCTGATTACCCTTTACCCCAATCTGCCCTCCCTTCTATCTCACCCTTCCCTTATCTCAATTTTCTCTCTTTTCTTGTAGGGAAAGATAGATTTCTATACTCCATTACTTATATTTCTCATTTCCCACTTGCATGTTAAAGCAATTCTCAACATTCATTTCTTAAACTTTGAGATCCAACTTCTTTCCCTTCCTCCTTCCTCACCCATCCTCACTGAGAAGGCAAGCAGTTCAATAAAGGTTATATATGTGTAGTTTTGCTAAAGACTTCCATAATAGTCATGTTGTGAAAGACTAACTATATTCCCCTCCATCCAGTCGTGTCCCCTATTTATTATATAGAAGGATTTAGACCTTGTCTCTCCCCTAAAGTGTTTACTTCTAATTACTCCCTCCTTCCCTTTGCCCTCCCTTCTGTCATCCCCCCACCCAACTTCTCCCCTTCTCTCCTATTTTCCTGTAGTGTAAGATAGATTTTCATACCAATTTAAGTGTGCATGTTATTCCCTCCTTAAGCCAAATGTGATGACAGTAAGCTTCACTTTTTCCCTCTCACCTCCCCTTTCTCCCACATTGACAAAACTTTTTCTTGCCTCTTACTTTGAGAGATAGTTTGCCCCAGTCCGTTCCTCCCCTTCTCCCAATACATTCCTCTCATATCTTAATTTTATTTTTTTAGATATCATCCCTTCTTATTCAGCTAACCATGTTCCCTCTCTTTATACATACAAACATACATACATATATATATATATGCATACGTATATGTGTATGTGTGTGTGTGTGTGTGTGTGTGTGTGTGTGTGTGTGTGTAATCTCTCCAACTAATCAAATACTGAGAAAAGTTACAAGAGTTACAAATATGATCTTTCCATGTAGGAATGTAAGCAGTTCAGCTTTAATAAGACCCTTAGGATTTCTCTTTCCTGTTCACCTTTTACATACTTCTCTTGATTCTTATGTTTGAAAGTCAAATTTTCTATTCAGCTGTGGTATTTCCATCAAGAAAGTTTGAAAGTCCTCTGTTTCATTGACTAGTCATTTTTTGCCCTGAAGTATTATGCTCAGTTTTGCTGGGTAGGTGATTCTTGGTTTAATTCTAGTTCCTTTGATTTCTGAATAGCATATTTCAAACCCTTCAGTCCCTTACTGTGGAAGCTGCTAGATCTTGTGTTATCCTGAGTGTATTTTCACAACACCCCAATTGTGACTTTATGACTACTTGAAATATTTTCCCCTTGACTTGGGAACTCTGGAATTTGACAATAATATTCCTAGGAGTTTGCCTTTTGGGATCTCTTTCAGGAAGAGATTGGTGGATTCTTTCAATAATTATTTTACTCTCTGGTTCTAGAATATCAGGGCAGTTTTCCTGGAACATTTCATGATACATGATCTCTTGGCTCTTTTTTTTATGGTTTTCAGATAGTCCCATAATTTTTAAATCTTCTCTCCTGGATCTGTTTTCCAGGTCAGTTCTTTTTTCCAATGAGAACATTGCCTTGTATTTTTTCATTCTTTTGGTTTTGCTTTGTACTTTCTTGGTGTCTCAGAAAGTCATTAACTTCCATCTGCTCCATTTCAATATTTAAAGTATAATTTTCTTCAATAACCTTCTTGAACCTTCCTTTTCCATTTGCCAAATTCTGCTTTTTAAAGCATTCTTCCCCTCAATGACTTTTTGGACCTCTTTTGCCATTTGAGTTAGTCTTTTTATTTTATTTAAAACTTTCAACATTCATTTCCACAAAATTTTGAGTTCCAAATTTTCTCCCCAGCTCTCTCCTCCCTCCATCCCAAAATACCTTTCATTTTGATTACCCCTTCCATCAATCTGCCCTCCCTTCTAATACCCCTCCCTTCCCTTTACCCCATCTTCTCTCTTGTCCTGCAGGACAAAACAAATTTTTATACCCCATTATTTGTATTTCTAATTCATCAGTTGTATGCAGAAACAATTCTCAACATTTGTTCTTAAAACTTTGAGTTCCAACTTCTGTTCCTTCCTCCTTCCCCACCCATACCCATTGAGAAGGCAAGCAATTCAACATAGGCTCTATATGTGTAGTTTTGCAAATGACTTCCAAAATAGTTACGTTGTGTAAGACTAACTATATTTCCCTCCATCCTATCTTGCCCACATTTCTTCCATTCACTCTTTTGACCTTGTGCTTCCCTAAGAGTGTTTACTTCTAATTTCTCACTTCCCCATTTATCCTTGCTTCCATCATCTCCCCCACTCTGCTTATCCCCTTCTCCCCTACTTTCCTGTAGTGCAAGATAGGTTTCCATACACAATTGAGTGTGCATGTTATTCCTTCCTTGAGGCAAATGTGATGATAGTAAGCTTCATTTTCTCCCTCTCTCCTCCCCCCTTGTCCCCTCCATTGAAAAAACTTTTTCTTCCCTCTTTTACGGGAGATAATTTGCACCATTCCATTTCTATCTTTATCCTCCCAATATATTCCTCTTTCAATCCTTAATTTTTTTTTGATATGATCCCTTCCCATTCGACTCACCCTGTGCTGCTCTCTGTCTCTGTGTACCTCTCCCTCCCTCCCTCTTTCTCTCTCCATACACACACACACACACACACACACATAGATATATAGATAGATATGTATATGTGGTTCTGCTTTTTAAAGCATCCTTCTCCTCATTGGCTTTTTGGACCTCTTTTGCCAACTGAGTTAGTCTATTTTTAAAGGTGTTATTTTCTTCAGCATTTTCTGGGTCTCCTTTTGCAGGCTGTTGACTCACTGTTCATGATTTTCTTTCATTGCTCTCATTTCTCTTCGCAATTTTTCCTCCACCTCTCTTACTTGATTTTCAAAATATTTTTTGAACTCTTCATATCCTGAGACCATTGCATATTTATTTTGGTGGTTTTGGATACAGAAATCTTGACTTTGATGTCCTACTCTGTTGCTATGTCTTGCTCTTTCTCATCTGAAAGGATGGAAAAAAATACCCGTGCACCAAGAAAGTAACCTTTTTAATATTGGTTTCCCGTTTTTGAGCATTTTCCCAATCATTTACTTGATCTTTGAGTCCTTTGTCAAGAGGAGAATTTATTCTGTGTACCTGTACCTTCTTAGCTCCTGCAAGGTGGCACACTCATTGGAAAGGAGTTTGCTCCTCTCCCTGGCCTGTGTTCTGGTCTGGGAACCATCACAAGCTTTTCTCCACAGTATCTACTAGTAGAATTCCCTATCCTGAGGCTCCACCAAGTCCACCAGCCAGCTCCTTACCCCAGGACCACTACTCAGGGATGAAATTCAGATTAACAACCCAATTACCACAGGGTCTTTAGGCTGAGGGCTCCAGAAATATATGGTGCTTCTGCTACTGCCTATAGCTGGGGCTGGGACAGGACCCTGTTCCCTTCTCATCCAGATGAATAGAGTTTTCTCACTGACCGTTGAAGTTTTCTCTGATGTTTGTGTGTTGATGGATAGGCACACTGTACAGTCAAAGCTAAACTGCTTTCTGCTCTGAGCCTGGTGTGATAGACCTTTTTGGTTAGCCTATCAGGCTGCCTTGGCCTGAAAATCTCTTTCACTCTGTCATTTTGTGGCTTCTGCTGCTCTAGAATTTGTTTAGAATCACTTTTTTTTACAGGTATTTTTTATGGGCTCTGGGGGGAGAGAACCTACAAGTCGTCCTTCTACTCTGCCATCTTGGCTCCAAAACCCTGTCATTTAACCTCTTAAATGATAATGTGCCTTCTTAAAAAAAATATGTGACAAGATAGTCCTTTCCTGGATGAATGATTTTCTCTTAATACCCAGTTACTAAACAATAGCCAGATCTCATTCTTTTGAAAGTCATAAAGGAAGTATTTATTTTTGACTTTATGTGCATTATTCGGTTTCTGTTATTAAAATAAATTATTACACATAACATGGAAGATTTCTATTTTGGAAAAAAAATATACCAAAGTCAGAAAACACAATTTTCTTCAAGTCATTGTAAACAAGATGACAGATTGAGAATGCGAGGAAAATTGAAAAAAAAATGACGTTCCCAACTTTTGAATGCCAGAATTTTTTTCCTGGCAAATGAAAAAGAAAATCTGTTAAGAACAAATTAAACTTGTCATATTGTTCTCCTGTAAAGAAAAAAAGAAAAGAAGGAAGAAATAAAAGATAAAAAAGAAAGTAAATTATGGTTTGGAATACTTTAATCCCAGATTTTTTTTTTAAAGTATGGTCATCTCTTTCAGGTGTCTCTGTATTTGAAAGAATGCAATATTGATAAATATAAATAATTCGTTGTTATATTCAGAAGTGGCTGGAAATAAAATCCCCTACAATTTTTAGTAGTGCACTTAAATAATGTTACTTCTTGAAAGAAATTAAATCTCTCTCTGAAAATAAATAATGTTTCTACCAATTCTATTTTCTGTCATGGATCAAAGTCTTCTGTTGACTTGAATT
>JAQQSK010000064.1:0-19304 GCA_028658325.1 Potorous gilbertii
TTGACTACTGAATTTTAAACAAAATGCTGTCAAACAGGTTACTGCAAATTATCCAGGAAATCATCCATTGTGATCAAGTGGGATTGATACTCAGTACAAGAATCATGCAACATTAGAAAAACAAATCAGCATAATTGTATTAAAAAACAAAATATTCAAAACCACATGATTATCTCAGTAGTCCAGTGTTGGATAAAGTAGAAAACCTAAGATACCCAGGGGAAAAGTTTCCTATTTGATAACTGCTGGGAAAACTGGAAAGCAATCTGGCAGAAATTAGGCTTAAACCAATACCTTAAACTATACTCCACAAAACATTCTAATTGAATATATGACCTTAATAGTAAGTATCATACTATAAAAAAAAAATTAGAAGAGAAACAGTTCATGTACTTCTCACAGCTGTGGATAAGAATATTTTTAACCAAAAAAGAGATAAAGGCAGTTGGAAAAGATAAAATAGATAACTTGGATTACTTGAAGCTGAAAAGCCTCTGTATAGAGAGCTGGGCAGCTAGGAAAATAAAAGAAGTAATTGGGTAAAATATCTTTGCATTAAATTTCTCTAATGATTTGATATCCAAAATATATAAACAATCAATAACTAATCCATTCCTCAACAATAGGTATTGATATGAAAAGACACAAACAAACAGTTCTCAAAAGAATGGCTAGGTATCAATAGCCACATGAAAAAATGATCTAAATCATTGTAAGAAATTCAAACCAAAACATTTCTGAGGTTCCACTTCACACCTTGAAAATTAGCAACATTGACAAAAAATGGCAATAATCTTTGAGGGGTTATGGGAAGATAGGTACACTAATGCATTATTTGTTGGTGGAACTGTGAAATGGTACAATCATTTAGGGACAATTTGGAATTATGCAAGTAAGGTAACTAAAATGACCATACCCTTTGAACCAGAGACCTCATTACTGGGCTTATTATACCCCAGAGAAGCCACTGATAAGAAACAAGCCCCTATTTACTCCAAACTATTTATAGCAAGCACTTTTTGTGATAGCTCAGAATTGGAAACAAAGTCAATGCCCATCAATTGAGGAATGACTAAACAAGTTATGGTATGTGAATGTATTGGAATACTTTGCTGTAAGAAATGATTCATGTGATGAATATCTAGAAACATGGAAAGATGTGAACTGATGCAGAGTGAAGCAGAGTCAAGGAAACAGTGTAGACAACAGCTACAAATGGAAACAATGACACGTTAAAAAAAATCAAAAATAAATAACAAAATTATAAAGATAAGTGGGACTCACATGAAAAGATACAAGAAGATATCATCTGTTTGTGTAGGTGGGAGACGATCCACAGGGGTTAACACAGCATAGATATTTTTGAATTTTTTCAGTATATTTTCAATGTAAAATCAATTGTGCTGATTTCTTTCCAAAGCAAAAAGTCTCCACTGTTTGTTTTATGGGATGACTCTTAAAGAGGGGGAGGGATACATGGGATACTCTGGTGATCTAAGAAATAGAAAACATCAATTAAAAAAAATTTTTTTAAATATAGAGCAACTAAAATATATGGACTGACTTCAAAAGGATGGTCTTCTTCAGAGTTGATTAGTTTGTTAAGGGGGTCAAACATGTTTATGTAAGTAATGGCAGTAAAGACAAAAAAACTTTGAAAGGCTTAAAAAGTGATCAGCACAGTACTAGTCACAACTGCTAAGAGCTCTAGGTGAAACACGTTACTCCCTCCCTGGCAGAAAGGCAATGACTCAGTATAGATTGAGACTTTTTTTTTATATGGCCAATTTGTTTTGCTTGACTATACATATGTGTTACAAGAGTTTTGTTTTTCTTGCTTTTACAATTAGGAAATGAAGAAGGAGTAAGAAAGAGAATACAGATCTGAAATGAAATAAAATTTAATTAAAGGGAAAAAACATGGATGTGTCCATAGGACACCTCAAGCAGGGTTGATTTGGGGTTCTTATTATTTGTAGGTACATAATTTATATAGATAAATGTAATCAAATAATTTGGAATTTATTTTTGGTCTGGACCTGTAATTTTATATGATTTGGGCAACTCCTTTCTATCTAGTGGAGAGTTACTTTCCCTAATTTATATAGCCTTCTGTGTTCATCCTTCCTTTTCGAAGAAGATCATGACATCAGAGAAATTATGACATGGAATTTGGGCAGGGACCTATTGTGTAATGTATGCGCTTCAGAGTGCACTGAGTTTAAGGTTTTGGGAAAGACAAGAAAGAAAGACAGAAAGGAAGGAAGAGAAAGAAAAAGTGAGAGAGAGAGAGAGAGAGAGAGAGAGAGAGAGAGAGAGAGAGAGAGAAAGAAAGAAAGAAAAAGAATCTGGCTTGTAAACCCCAACTTAACTAGCCATCCTCTGGCAATCCACATTTACCTTCCTTTGGAGAAGAGAGAGAAGGACAGAAGAGAGCAGATGAACTGAGTGGGTCCCCATCCAGGCCCCTCAGTGTATTCACAGGTCTCAGAGAGTTGCTACAGGCACTGACAGATTAATACAACAATGTATGAGAGGTAGAATTTCAAGTCCACAACTGTGCTCTTCTATCAACCATACCAACTGCCTCTTTTGGAATTAATATTAGACTCTTAATTTGGATAATACCATAAAAGCACTAGCATCAGATATGCAAATATTTCATCAAAGTCTTCTCTGTCTCCTTACTGCACACTATATAGGGAATTTCTTTGCTACTCTAAATTAGTACTAAGGGTCCTTTACTTTTCTAATACAACAAATTATAGAATTAAACTTCTAAAGTAATTTTAAAAGACTAGGGAAATTAACACTTAGTAAATATTTCCATTTTTTTCAAGGAATAAGTATATAGTTCTTACATAATATTTTACTGAAATTACCTTTAAAGCTGTTTAGAGGCACTACCAGTATGCATTTTTTTCCTCATTCAATAAGATACTATTTATTTGCATACACAGAATAATTCTGCAATTTTGAGCTGTATAATATTAAGCATAAAAAGATTATAAGTATTTTTGCATGGTTGTAGTGTTAACTCTGTAGGGGGGGAATGATGGAACCGGAAGGATTTATGCTAAAACTAATGTGTTACATTTGGTAGAGTTCATTTTGATTTTATTCTTACTAAATACAACATTTTCAATTCAGAGTAGAGATATGCCTTGAAATAGGATCAGGATCTGGCATCGTATCTGCATTCCTGGCTTCAATTATTGGCCCTCAGGCTTTGTACATGTAAGTATAATTGCACCAGTTATACCAAATAATGTACTGAGAGTAATTAATTGAAGTATAGTTATTTGAATACAATATTTTGTGTTAACATTTACAAGATATTCATGTTTGATTTTTAAATGCAACAGTTAAACACATAAAGGACACAACATCAAGTAGTATGCCTTTTCTAACAATTTAAACTATACCTGCAACACTAATTTGGGTCCAAGTTACTCATCTATAGTTTTTAAAATTTCCTTTTAAAGAAATGATATATAAAGTCCCTTCCAATTCTAACATTCTGCAGTTCTGAACAGTTTTATAGTGATGCCAGCTTTATACTTGTTCTTATACATTACTGACAAAAAATTTAAACATTTCTTGATTTCTGTCATAGATTTACCCCATTCATTTGTAAAGTTTTGTTTCTCATTTTTATTTCTTTTATAGGTGTACTGATATCAACCCAAAAGCAGCTCACTGTACCTTGGAGACAGCAATGTGTAACAAAGTTCACATTCAGCCAATAATTACAGATTTGGTGAGATAGTAGTTCTTTTCCACTTCTGGTATAAAATTAAAAATTCTCCCCAATGTTTAAAAAGTTGTAAGTTATCATAGAGAGACATAGAGAGCCAGTTATAGTGGATAGAATCAGGAACACCTGGGCTCAAATTTGGTTTCTGACACTTGTGGGAGTGATACTTGTTACAAGCAATATTTTTACTTCACAGGGTTATTGCAGGGACTAAATAAGATAATGTATAAAGTAGCTTTTAAAAAAATAGTTGTCTTGAGTAGCTGGATTTTTGGATTAGTAGCGGCTTCATCCTTTAAATACTAAGTCAAAAATTTTTTTTAACAGTTTTTGGTGGAAGTCTTCCTAAATGTAATATCTTTGCCTTTTTAACTAATGTACAGAAAATACGTAACCCTGAGTAATCAAGAAAAAGGTTAGCTATTGTTTAAAAAAAAAAAAAAGAAAAATGATATCTGTGCTGTATACCAGTTACTTCTTAAGGACTTCGAGGGAAAGAAATTTAACAGTCTTTCTGAATAAGCATGTCTTTTATTCTTCATTAATCATCAAATGAGTACTTAACACTTTTAAGTTTAAAAATGGAATCAGAATTTAGAAAACGTTTAGAATTTTGATGGTTAAAAATCTTTGATGTATATACTATTTCATAATTTCTGAGTCACAATTTGACCCTGAATATAACATTTAAATGAAATGCTGGAGGATAGCCGTTGTTAAGGAAGCATTTGTTTGAGGGAAAAAAAAATCTGAACTAATAAAAATACAGGTAGCACAGAAATTCTAGAAGCATAAATTCTCTTTCTCAATAAATTCTACATTATACATATATATAAATATATATTATATATATATACACACATATACATATGCTTCATCTAGTTGAAATGAATTTATTGACTCAAAAAAAGTCATGTTTTTTCCTAGTTCTCAATTATAAATAGTAGTAGGTTTTAAGTATTTATGAAATGCAACTGTTTCTGTCTCCTAATTGCTGTAATCTGAGGATTCTCCTTACCCTTTACTTCATTTTATAAAAATTACACAAGTTCACAATCTGGATCGTTGAATAGCAGTAACATATCCAGACATTTTATGTTTATTTTGATGAACCATTTTCCATGCTCTAAGAAAAAAAATCCCTATTTTGTGTAAATTTATGAGACTTAAAATGAAAATGTGTGAGACCTTAAGATATTTCAGCCCCTGAGCCTGCCATGCTTTGCAGTACATTAAACACTTTTCTTCTGTTAAGAATACAAGTGATATTATTGAAGGCACTGACATTTAACTACAAATTGACTGTTTTGATTTATATCCAGGCCAAAGGATTGCTACCCAGGTTATTCAGCAAGGTCGATCTTCTGGTATTTAACCCACCCTATGTAGTAACACCTTCTGAAGAGGTAAGAAATATATAAAAATTTAAAATGACCGTTATCTATAGGTTACACATTGGCTAGTATTGAATGAATTTTATTATGTCATCCTTGACCACTCTCCAGTATGAGGTGGCATCAATGAAAATGTCACCTAAAGCTGCTGCTGCTGCTGCTGCCAAGTGAAGAAGTGCAGTTCCCAGGGCTGCCCCAGGTTGGTCCTGATTAAAACTATGTTGGTAAGAGATAGCTGAATAAGGAGGCTACCTCTGCTTTATGCTCCCTGAGACTTTAGGATTCTTCACCTCATGATGTACCCTTCCCTCCTGGAGCACCAGCCCGCTCATAAGGATTAGTGATTAGTGACCCTCTCATCACAGGACCTTCTAGCTGCCATGGCCCCTCTCAACCCCTGTTTCAGTCAGGTGAGTACTCTCTTGCTGTGGCTAGTGGATCCCCACCTTTTTCTGAAATAAGTTAAACAGTTCATGTCATTTTCATCTCATCTGGACCTCCACTGCTGCACAGCAGTCTGTTCAGTCATCTGTGATTGGCCACCACACACTCTACAGTAGGCGATCCACTGTGAACTTCATTCTCTCTTCCCAAGACCTTGGATCTGCTCCTGCTCTGCTTCATTCACCAGATGACCTCGCCTCCTGTTTTAATGAAAATTGAAGCTGTCCATGATGAAGTTCTCATTGCCCTTTAGTTTTAGGTCTGTCAGAGACATTTTATACACATTCAAAGTATCACAAAGTATTACAGCTTAGAGGAAGATTCAAATGGCTAAGATATTCCCACTAAATGAAATCCTCCCTACCCTTGCAAGGTCTTTATACATACATTTCATGGTTTTCAGAAACAGTGACAAGATTCCACAGTCCAGATCAAGTCATGGGTTAGAATATATTCTTTGATTCCTCATATAGAACAATAGTAACTTCAAATGTTGGGGGATGCTACATATCAGCCACTGCTACATGTGGGGAATACAGACTCAACTGTGAAGTATTTTCTGCACTTTGGAAGCTTATATTGTATTCTAACAGGAGAAGACAACACACGTAGGGGAGTGGTGGCCAGAAAGACAGTTATGGCATGGAGAGTCTCAGAGACGGTGAACAAAACCATAGAATAACTGAATAAAGACCATTAAGTGCTTGCAGTGTGCCATGCACTATGCTAAATGCCTGTAGTCTGATTACTGTTCTTAACAGCAAAAGGTGAAATGTAGATTGGAGCAGGGATATGCATAAGGTAGAAGGACATCTATAGGATCTGAAGTACGGTCTGGGGCTAGCAAGATAGAAGGGAGTAAAGGGAGTTCCCTTTCCTTTAACTATTCAGGACAGCTCAAACCCAAGGCAGAGTTTCAAAGCTTAGTGGACATGATTAGAAAAACATGGGAAGAATTATATGAATAGGTACAAAGTAAAGGATGCAGATCCACAATGACTGAAATGTAAAAACATTAAAAGCTATTTGAACTGACTAATCATAACAATTAATCTTGATTACCAAGGTCAGTGGAACATAGTAGACTAGTTAATTAGGCTACTCATAGATGTAGGAATAAGCTAATCAGGTACTGATATTCCCTATGGGTAGTTACCTGATTGATCAAGTGTACAAGAGTAGAGGCAAGCCTCTGAGACCTCTTAATCTCCTCTTTTCAAGGAGCAAGTGCTGTTATTCACATATGCACATACATGTATATGTGTACATGCAGATATGTGTGTGTGGATGTCCATATGTTTATGCATATCTAGCATATTCTGGTTGCACATCTTCCCACTTCCTATTCTTTTCCATACCCCTGCACCATGTGGGCCTCCTGCCTTATGAAAGATGAATACTGTGAGAGGAGGATTCATGGGCCTAGATGACTGCAACTGGGCGTGGGATTCTTGAGTCAATAAGCTTCAAATCTTGGGTGAATTCAGACATTTCTGTTAATAAAGACTTTAAGTTTCTGCTAGTGGTGACTCATATGGCCTTAGTGTAAGTCTGTCTGAAGAAAGAACTGGTTTAGGTCATTTTTGCAGAGAGGAAGAAGATGTTTCTTCTTTGCCTGTCCACTGTGGAAAGATAGAAAGTTCTCTCCTTCAGTAATAGGTAGAATCTATTCTCAGCATAAGTAATCTTCAGTGATCAACATCTGCATCCTCAGATTGTCCAGCAGCAGGTGGCGTCTTCATAATCCCCACCTGAGTCTTCTGTCCTTACTCCAGCCGTGTTATATTGGCTGCTCACAGACTGAGCGAGCATTCCTTCCAGTCGCTCCAGAGCGGCTTGTCCTTCACGTGCTTCCACATCATACTCTTCTCCATCATAATCATCTGAATCTTCATCCTCAGGAACTGGATGTAATTGACATTCACACGTTGGGAAATGGTCATTCTCACAGATCAAGCCAAATTGAGAGGGGATGATAAAACTGCTACCAATTACCAAAGATTACAGTATTTACTAATTAAAAGTGAGTTAGAATTGGACTGTTATGAGTTAGGCTTTATCCTTACTCTGTGTTATTGTCATAATAATCCTGCTCAGTACTGGAGGAACGGAGGCATAGACTTTATAAATGACAAACAGCGGCATTAAAATATTCTTAGAATTTTAGAACTGGAAGAATTGTCAGACATTATCCTCTTTGCTTTACTGGAAAGGAAACAAAAGCCCAGAGAATCCCATTCTAAGGATTACCAAGATATTTACCACTACTTCCTCACTACTGTTACTCACACAATAAAGATCACATGACTGATGAAGACAAAGAACATCAAGTTCCCTGCATTGAACTATTTCTCATTTCTCCCCTTGATCTCACAAAAGACCCTGCCCACTTCAGCTTTAATTACTAACCAAGAAAAGAAAAGCAAGTCAAGTCCCATCCCCCAAGGGAGCTGAATACCTAGAATGTGAGTAAGGATACCAGTCCACAAAATAAAGACGTGGATAGTGATTTAGAAGGCCAGTTTTTATCTCTCTTTGATACAAAGAGATATTAGTGGTCATGGCCAAGTGAAGGTGAGAATTAAGGCAGGCTTTTCTCTAAGATTTCCTGATCTCTCAAATCCTGTATGGAGGATTTATAATATAAATAATTGGATAAAATGGGTAAAAGTCACACCAGGTGAGAAAACATAGGTTACAAACTGTTGGAGGGAGCACCCACTTTAAGATAACGGATTCACCAAAGTAGTGTCCCAGTTTTAGCACACAGTCTGGTAAACCAAATGAATCCTGAGCCCTCCACTGCTGAAGGAACATAGTTGCTATCACAACCCTAAGAAAAGATTTTGCCAACTTGGACATGAAATTGCCATGGGTCAAAATCTTCCAGAATCTAATGGTTGGGTCATCTTCTGACCCAAAGCAAATGGATGGGTTTTTTTAAAGTGTATTTTTGCATATATTCTTTAAAAGTTGTATGTCAGTTTTTAAATAGAATCTCTTAAAAGTTTTAAATATGTTGTGATGACAAAAAAAATATCTTAAAACTCCTTTGTTTCTATAAAAGAAAGAATATAAGGTGATCTCTAGTACTTACTCTAGCACTTTGGACTTTTTCAAATACTGTATCAGGTTTCTTAAAGACAGGACAAATGTGTATAGAAGTTTATGTTTCCCAACAAAGTATTCACAATGGAAATCTAAGGTTGTTTAAAAATTTCAATTCAATAAAAATTAAAAGATTCTTTCCATCTGGTAACACAGGTAGGAAGTCATGGCATAGAGGCAGCTTGGGCTGGTGGCCGAAATGGCCGAGAAGTCATGGACAGATTCTTCCCTTTGGTGACAGATCTACTATCACCAGAAGGATTTTTCTATTTAGTTACCATTAAAGAAAACAATCCAGGTAATAAAATTTAGTTTATCTTTCAATGATTTACTTATCTGAAGTTATGTAACAAAGTTTTCCAAGCATAAGATAATGGGATATTAACACTGGAGAGGGACAGGATATAGTAGGTTTTTAATACATACTGCTTAACTGGATATCAGATAGTTTTAATCATTTTAAAACAAAATTCATTTTGCCTGAGTTTCTCAAATATATATACTGCTTAGACGTAAAAATGTCTATAACTTTCTCAAGGCACCATATCCTCATTACAATGAACTTCCCATCTCTAGTCATTTTGACTGTGCTTTTATTAAATCCTTTTTTATTCAGCTGATCAGTTATTGTAGATATCTATGCTGGGTTTTTTTTCCTACCTTGGATTTGAGCTCTCTAATGATGCTATTAACAGTGATCATAGGTCAAGAATATCAAGGGAATCAATGAAAGAAAATGTGAAGAAAGGTAGACTAGCAGGGCCAAATACCAAATTACATTACAAAGCAATAATCATCCAAGTCATCTGATACTAATAAATGTAGGGGTATATCAATGGAGGTTGACTACGTAATACACAGTAGTAAATGGCCATAGTAATCCAATATTTGATAAACCCAAAGATCTAAGCTTTTGAGGCAGAATTCACTGATTGATAAAAACAGCTGCAAAGCTAGAAAACAGAAAGCAGAAACTAGACATAGAGTAACATCTCACACTATATACCAAGGTCAAAATGGGTACATGATTTAGACATAAAGGGTAATATCATAAATCATTTAAGAAAGCATAGAAAAAATTTACCTCTCATGTTTGAATAAGATTAGAGTTTATGACTAAAAAGAGATAAAGAGAATCATGGGAGATAAAATAATTTTGATTACATAAAAATTAAAGTTTTTGCACAAGCAAAATCACTGTAACCAATGTTAGAAGGAAATCATGAAACCTGGTGGGGGGTAGGGGAATTTTTTACAGCAAGTTTCTCTGAAAAGGCCTCATTTCTCAAATATTTTGGGAACTAAACCAAATTTATAAAAATAAAAGTTGTTCCCCAATTAATTGATAAATGGTCAAAAGATATGAATAGGCAGAAGAAATCAAAGCTATCCATAGTCATGTGAAAAAATGCTCTAAATTGCTTATTGAAGAAATGTAAATTAAAACAACTGAGGGATCACCTCACATCTTTCAGATTGGCTAACATGACAGAGAAGGAAAATGACAAACCCTGGAGGGGATATGGGAAAATAGGTACACCATTGTACTGGTGGTAGAGTTGTGAACTGGTCCAGCACAGTCATTCTGGAGAACAATTTGGAACTATACCCAAAGGGCTAGAAAAAAAACCCTGCATACCCTTTGACCTGAGCAGTACCACTACTAGGTCTATATCCCAAAGAGAAAAAAGAAAAGGAACAATATATAGAAAAACTATTTTTATCTATTTTTGTAGTGGCAAAGAATTGGAGGATGCCCATCAATTGGGAATGGCTGAACAAGCAATATGATTGTGATGGAATATTAATTATGCTATAAGAAATGAACAGGATGGTTTCAGACATACATGAACTGATAGAGTGAACAGAACCCAGGAGAACATTGTACAGAAATATTGAGACAATAAACATCTGTGAAAAACTTTGCTATTGTGATCAATACAGTGCTCCAAGATAGTGTCAAAAGACTAATAATGAAATGCTTTCCACCTCCAGAGAGAGAACTAATGATCTCTCAGCCTGATGCATGTTGTTTTTCATTTCATCTGTTTTTCTTGGTTCTTGGTTTGTTTGGTTTTTTTTTGCAACATGACTTCACATGTAAAATGGGTATCATGTTGTTCACCTTCTCAGTGGGTAGGGAAGGGTTTAGAAGGAGAATTTGGAACTCAAAATTTTTTTTAATTGTAAAAAAAAATTTCAAAATTAAAGTTAAAAAACAATGAGTATGTAAGACACAGCAAGATAAAAGAGATAGAAGGCTGGCTTTGCTGTCAGAAAAACCTAGGTTCACATCCTACTGCTGATACATATTTGCCTTGTGAATGTGGTAGTCGTTTAAAGTACCTCCAGGCAATTTTATAAGGTGATAAATTAAAAACTAGTTTGCTGATCTGTTTTGGTGGAGAGTATCCACATCGGTTGTTTCCCTTACCAGTGAAATAAAGGGAGATCCTGCCATCCCTTCCTCACAAAGGTGCACATTTGTTTTTTCACATCTCAAATTCAACAATGCTCCTTAGGTTTGAAATTAATTTTCTGTTTCTGTTACATTTGGAGGGACGATTTTTTCAAAAACAAATTACACATTCTATTCCAGTAAAATTGAGATTTTTATTATCAGAAACAGATACGGTTTTCTTAGCACACAGGTTGAAAACCAATAAGGAGCCTTGTTTACTAAGACACAAACATTTCTTCACTGTCATATTTTCAGTGTAATATTCAATATAATAATTGAATAAATCTGTCATCTCATCTGTTTCAAAGTTCCCTCCATTGATCAAGATTGTAATCCATCCTGTATAACTCTTGTCAATATCTTCCCAAGAGTTTACCACAAGGAGTATGCTCAACATTTTAGATATATGCATTGCATATAAATAAACATTTTAGAAATATTTATAAAATATATAAATAAATATATTTTGATGTGGGTGAGTGGGTGTGTATATGTGTCATGCCATAGCTCTGCAGTAAAGTGCTTCTAATATGCATCCTTACCTCATGGAGGTGACCTTGAGTTTTTCTTGAAGGCTATTCCAGGAAAGCAGAAGCTCTGCCAGTTTATATATACCATGTTGGGAAGGCATCTTATGGCCCTAGCAAAAGAGCAAATCTGTTTTTTGAGGAACAACCCAGCTAATGTGGAGATATTAGTCAACAGTTAGATGACCACTTAAATGTTGGATCCTTGACTAAGGTAACTCATGAAACAAATGAGCCACATGTCTAAAACTGGCTCTATATTTGTATTTTTGTATGCATACTTTACAATGCAATGCAGTCAATAACCAAGAAAATAAAGTTTAAAAAAACTATTTGTAATAATTGCTACTTTATATTATTCCTTTTCATCTCTTAAGCAAACTAGCACCGTAAAAGTAAGGTATGTGACAAAACTTACAAAAACTTTTAAAGTTCATAAAATCTTAAGGCCATTTTGCCAGATTGTTTTAAAATTTCCTGTGATAATAATGCTATATTTTTTCAGCAAACATCACAATGAGGTAAACTTTACCAAAACAGTTAATGTGATTTTGTATTTCATGTTGATTTCAGATGAAATTATGGAAACAATGAAGAAATTTGGTTTACGGGGGAAAATTGTACTTTCCAGACAAGCAGGACGAGAAATTCTTTCAGTCCTAAAGTTCAACAAGTTCTAAAACAAGTAATGTGAAATGTTCAGTCACTAGTATACTTTTAAAGCCAAAGCTATTCCAGAGTCAGGTAAAGATGTGAAGTGTGTTTTTTTAAGTGTTGAGGACAATTTAGGTAAATTATTTAAGTTAAATCAGTGCTTTTCAAAATATAATCTGTGGCTTTTCAAGAAAAGTGGGCTTTAACCAAGTCAGAGTGGTTTATTTAACAATGTTCATAAACATCAATAAAAATGTATGTCATCACAAATGTCACTAAGTAATGAGTGAAGGGTTTGACTTACATGTTTGTTGTTCAGTCATGTTCAGCTTTTTATGACCCCATAGACTTCTGTCTATTATCTCCTGAAGTCTATCCCAGCTTTTTTTTTTTTTGCTTCCGTTACAATATCTATACTTCTCATTCTGTTGTCTGTTATCTTTAGCTTTCAATTTTTCCCAACATCATCATCTCTTCCATTGATCTCTGCCTTCTCATTATGTAGCCAAAGTATTTAAGCTTCACCTTCAGTATTTGACCTTCCAGTGAATAATCTGAATTAATTTCTTTAAGTATTGACTGATTTGACCTCCTTGTTGTCAAAGGGACTCTCAAAAGTTTTCTCTAGCACATTTGAAAGTATTAATTCTGCGGTGCTTAGCTTTCCATGTAGTTCAACTCTGATAGCCATACATTGCTAGTGAAAAGCCCATAGCCTTGATTTTATGTCAGTAAGGTGATGTTTCTGTTTTGTATTATGCTGTCCACAATTGCCATAGCTTTCCTTCCCAAGAGCAAGTGTCTTTTAATTTCATAGCTGCAGTGATCTTTTGAACCCAAGAATTTTAACACAAGAATTGAACACAAGAATTTGACACTGCTTCTATTTCTTCTCCCTCGATTTGCCAGGAAGTGATGAGACCAATTGCCACGATCTTTGTGGGGTTTTGTTTTTTGGGTTTTTTTTTTTTTTGATGTTTTTAAGCTTGAAGCCAGTTTTTACATTGTCTTCTTTCTTCACCCCCTCAAGAGGCTTCTTAATTCCTCTTCACTTTCTGCCATCAGAGTGATATCATCTGCATATCTGAGATGGTTGATATTTCTCCCAGAAACTTTACTCCTAGCTTTTGATTCATCCAATCTGGCATTTCATGTCATCCTTTGTACATAAAGTAAACAAAGTGACAGCATATATAACCTAATGAAACTCTTTTTCTATTCTTAAGCCAATCAATTGTTCCATGTCCAGTTCTCACTGTAGCTTCTTGGTCCACATCCGGGTTCCTTAAGAGACTTAAAAGTAGGGTCATCTGACTCTCCCATCTCTTTGAGGACTTGTCACATTTTGTTGTGCTTCACACAGGCAGAGGCTTTAGTGTAGTCAATAAAGCAGTAGATGCTTTTCTGAAACTGCCTTGCTTTCTCCATAATACAGCAAATGTTGATAATTTGATCCGTGGTTCCCTGCCTCTTTGAAAAGCAGCCTCTTTTCTGGTAATTCTCAGTTCACATATTGTTGAAAACTAGATTGAAGAATCTTAAGCATAACCTTGCTGGAATGTGAAACAAGTACAATTGTTCAGTAGCTTGAACATTTTTTTGATCTTGTCCTTTAGGATTCAGATGTAAATTGATCTTTTCCAATCCAGTGGCCACTGTTGAGTTTTCCTAATTTGCTGGCATATTGAGTGCAGCACTTTAATTTAACATCATAATTAGGATTTTTAATAGCTCAGCTAGAATTCCCTTCCCTCCACTATCCTTCTTGCTAGCAATGCCCACTAAAGTCCACTTGACTTTATTTCTCAAGATGTCTGGCTCTAGACCAGCAACCACACTATTGTGGATATTGGTGATATTAAGATCTTTCCTGTTTAGTTCTGAATATTCTTGCCAAATCTTCTTAAGTCCCTACCATTTTTATCTTTGATCATGCCCATTTTTGGTTCCTTTGATATCTAATTTTCTTGAAGAGATCTCTTTATCATTCTAGTGTTTTATTCTATTTCTTTGCATTGCTTACTTAAAAAAACTTGTTATTCTCTGGAATTCTACATTCAGTTGGATATATTTTTCCCTTTCTCCTTTATAACCTTCACTGTCTTTCTTTCCTCAGCTATTTGTAAAGCATCATCAGAAAGTCATTTGACTTTCTTGCTCTTTTTCTTTGGAATGTTTTTTCTTGCACCTCTCTGTACAGTACTGTAAATTTCTATCCAAAGTTCTTCAGGCACTCTGCCATATCTAGTCCCTTACATTTATTCATCACTTGTACTTCGTATTTATAAAGGGTGTTATTTAGGTCATTTCAATATAGTCTGATGGTTTTCCATCTTTCTTCAATTGACACCTAAATTTTGCAATAAGAAGCTCATAATCTGAGCCACAGTCAGCTCTAGCTTATTTTAACTGACTGGATAGAGCTTCTCCATCTTTGACTGCAAAGTATGTACGTCAGTCTGATTTTGATGTTGACCATCTGGTGACGTCCATGTATAGAATCACCTTCTGAGTTGTTGGAAAAGAGTTTTTGCTGTGACCAGTGAGTTATTTTGACAACTCTTAGTCTCATACATTTTGTACTCCAAAGCCAAACTTACCTATTATACCAATTATCTTTTGATTTAATACTTTAGCATTCCAACTCCCTGTAATGAATGTGATTTTTTGGGTGTTACTTCCAGATGTTGTAGCTCTTTATAGAACTGCTCAGCTTTGCCTCTTCCACATCAGTGGTTGGAGCATACATAGACTTGTATCACCTGATGTTGGGACAGTTTGTCTTAGATTCAAACATGTCTTTCTGTCATTTTTGAGTTTGTACCCCATAGTACATTCTCACTCCTTTTATTGATTATGATGGCTACTCCATTTCTTTCTTAAGGGATTCTTGCCCACAGTAGTGTATGTAATGATCACCTGAATTAAATTCACCCATTCCTTTTCACTGACATATGTAAATGTGCTTTCATTGGAAAAATAATTTTTAAATCTCTGCAGAAAATACTTTTGCACTCCTGAAAGAAATGGCTTCCTTTTAACATTTTATTATGGGTTTTCCTACATGGTTCTTTTAAGGGATTTGAGTGAAGGATAGGGATAGAGTGTAGGTCAGTGGTAGGTGACCTGTGGCCTTGAGGCCCTTGGGTGTGGTCATTTGACTGTGTCCAAGTTTTACAGAAGAAATCCTTTTGTTAAGGGGATTTGTTCTGTGAAGTTTGGATTCAGTCAAAGGGCCAGACTTGAGGACATAGAGGGCCACATGTGCCCTCAAGGCCACAGCTTCCCCACATTCGGTCTAGATCTATGATTTCAGTGTAATAGAGAACTCCAGGATGAGGAAATTCTATGAATGTAGGTTAGCAGCACTATCTTATGAAATTTAGAAATCTTAAGAGAGTTGCCTAGAGCACTGAAAAGTTAAGTGATTTTTCCAGCATCACAGAGCCAGTGTGTCCAGCTGGATTTGAACCCAGTTTACTACACCACACTGGCTCTCATTTGAGCAATATGAATTATAAAAAATATTTTGTGACTGCCAAACCATGATTTAAGAGGACCAGAAAGAAAGCACATTACTACCCATGTCCTGCCAGAAAAGTGAAGGGGTTTTTTTGTTGGATTTTTACTATTTTTATCATTTTTATCCTAAGCGATTTGCTGAGGGACTAGGGTGTATGGGGAGATAAACTAATTGGGAAAAATACTAAAATTTAATTTTAAAAAATATTTTCCATTAGGCATCTATCTTTTCTAATATGGGCAGCATAAGACTGATGGCATTCTGTGCCACTGATATGACAAAGTGATTTATTATCCACAAACAATAAAGAATGTAATTTGTTTCCACACTAAGAACATTTTGGTTTTAGTTCTTTGCACTTTGTTAATAGACTTTTAGAACCATGAGATTTAAATGTTCTTGTGTTTATTACTGAAACTTTTAGATTATTTGTATAATCACTTTTAACACAATTTTAGAAATGTCATTCTTGACTAGAAAAATACTTTTTATCTTTTACAGAATAAGAGGATATGCTATCAAATGTTATACACTGCTGTTATAATAGCCTTGAAAAGTAGGTATTCCATTCACCCCATAAATGAGCTGTGAACAGTGAATCCCAGAAAGTTATTTCAAAAAATTCTTCTGAGTCCTGAGGTGAAACACAAGAGCAGTAAAAATTCTGGGAAAATTCTTCCCCTGCTCATATATGACATTAATTTTCAGACCACCGTAAAGTTGTGGATGTCAAAGTGCTGTATCTTAAACATGTTTATTACCACTATATGACATTTTGACTCTTGAGCTTAATTATGACAGAAGTGAGATTGCTTTTCTGACTCATAATACATACTAGTATTTCACCAATGCCTGAAGACGTCTTAGGCACTTCGATTTTGCTACTACAAGTTGACAAACTTTGGTAGGTAAGAGAAAACTTAACAATAAAAATGGAGGTCACGTGTCACCTGTTAATTTCCCTCCCTTTTTTATCTTAGATTTCAAAAAGCTTCTTTAAATTCAGTTATATATATTTTTTAATTAAATAAAAAGAACATGAGAGATTGAAAGGTGGAAAATTCATTCCTGGTTGAGAGCTATCCCATTCTCAGTATCTCTCAAAGCCTCTAAAAGTATACTGTTTATTGCAACTGACAATTCCATTTAGTCTATGAAATTCTTCCCCTCCACCAGCAAAAGAATTTAGAACAGAAAAAGTAAAGAAGTTTTAAATAGTTGCCTATTTTTAAATTTAAATTTTAACTTAAAATTATATATTTTTTGTTACTGTTCAGTTGTTTCAGTCATGTCCAACTCTCTGTAATCCCATGTGGGTTTTCTTGGCAAGGATACTAGAGTGTTTTCTCATTTCCTTTTCCAGTTCATTTTACAGATGAGGAAACTGAGGCAAATACCCCGCCTCACATGTGTGAGGCAAGATTTTGACCTCAGGAAGGGAAGTCTTCCTGACTCCAGGCCTGGCAATCTATCCACTTTACTACTTAGCTGCCCCAAAATTATATTAGCATACTTAGAACTGCTTTTAGTTTTATAATAATCTGTAGCCCTTACCAAATGCCTCACTTGATGTCCCACGTATGTATTTGGAATCTGAATAGCAAGTCTATCAGCATGCTACAATTAATGCTACGTGACACTCCCATGTACACAAAAATTCTGTGATTTGTTATTTTCAAATTTATTTTTAATATGCAAATTAAAATAAACTGAGTTTTTTACATTGTAAATTTGCCAATACTTTATGCCAAAGAAAAGCTTCCAAATGCTTTACAAAACAATACAGAGACAAGTAAACCTGATTTTAGGATCATCTTAAAAACCAATGAAATTTTCTAGTCGATCCTATTCAGAAATAATGGTCATATGAAAATGGTTTCTTCAGCACTTAAAATGTTTGATGGGAATGACAGAGCAACTTCAGTAGTCTCTGAATGGAACAATCTCTTTCTCAGAAAAATGTTTCCCGGCACAATGGACAAGTAGATTTATTGCTAGATGTAAACCATTTGTACTGCAAAAGAAAGATAAATATTAAAAAAAAATTAAAACAGGAAAACACTACAGTTGCTTTCTTCTAAGCCAAAAATCAATGTGATGATAAAGAGATTTATTCTACATTACTGTAACAGACTGCATCATGTATCAGGACTTAAACATGTAGGTCTATCACTTCATTTCCAATATAAAACTTCCTACTAAGTGAAAAATAGGTTAACAAAACCTTTTTTTTTTTAACAGCAACCTCTTCATAAGCATACAATCAAAATAACACAAAGTATTTTGTACCTTTTCCTTATTGATTCTTTTGGACTTGAAATAGGAAAATAAAAAACTGAGGAAATAGCTATGAAGTTCAACAATACTACCAGTCTATTAGAACTATGTGTGACTCCACCTCATTAACTAAATTTAAGAAATCTGAGGTAATACTGGTAAAATTTTTGTTTTTGTGTCTTAAGTATTACATCCTTTATACCAAATTACAAATCACTCACAATTCTTGAACTTTTTTTTAAATAGTCTTACCAAACAGGCTGAATGGAATTTTTTCTTGCATGTTCTGCAGGCTTTCTTGGGAAGAGAATAGTTGAAACCATGAATGACTGAGAAACAGATCATGCAATCTTCAACACCCTCAAAACGTTTGTCCACATTATTTTTCCATAATGCCAAGCCTTCCATAATACTTCCATTCTAGCAAAAAGAAAAAAAGTACATCAGTATGCATACCGTGTTATTTTTCAAATTAGACTTCTACAAAATAAGATTTAGATAAGAAAATGTAACATGTTTAACTCTAAGTTTTGTAAACTGATTTTCAAATGGCTTCCCACATTCTGAGATTCAGATGGAATTCCTCCATCAAAACATAGCTCTGATTTAGTTATTAGAAACTTACCTGATGAGTGAGGTATGTGCTTAACTGCAGCATCCAGTTACGCCACTGCTGAACAGCCACTCCAACTCTTTTTCCACTTTCCACTGTTATTGAGCCCAGAGGATAATTCAAAGGAAGCTGAATGATAAGTTCAATGAATATGTCATCAACTGAGTAGGTAGCAATGACTTCTCTTGTGGTAGAGCGAGCTTTTACCTGGAAGAAAAGGAACAGCAATCTTCAAACCATTATTCCCATAAGAGTACTGTAAGCAAAGATCTTTACTTAAGAAAACTCAATTAACATGTGAATGTGAGTATGTAAATAAACCATAGTGTTAAATGTACTTGCCATTTATAAATCCAGTTCTTTGATGACAGATTCAAATGTCAAAATATACCATGCAAGAAGTACTTATTACATATATTAATCATATAACTTTGTAACTTATATTATTATGCCAAGTGCTGGAGAACATAAAAAATTACAGTTCCTGCTTTTAAAGATCTTACAAATCTAATGGAAGGTCCACGTCTTAGATAAAGAAAAGGAGAT
>JAQQSK010000064.1:19804-36662 GCA_028658325.1 Potorous gilbertii
ACGGCCTTTCCATTACAAATAACATCTTCTAGTTATGATATACTCATGAACACAATCTTTCATTTTAAAAACATGACAAAAATAACATTCAAAAAGTTCTTTCAATTTTTACCTCAATGATTTATATACTAAAACTATGAAGAAGTTTTAAAACTACAATTAGAGATACAGCCAATATTCTAAAAACTTTCTAGAATTTAAAAAATGATACTAACCGTCATGCCGTTAAATAGCTGTGTACTTGTCTGCACAGAAGATATTTCTTGAAAGGAAAGCATATTACTCACATACTTGCTTGTAAATTTATCTACAACACTGAAAACACGCTTCTCGCAGCTATTCCACCAAAGTCTAACCATAGCTGGCAAATCTTTTAATGTGATTTGATAGACAGAACAAGCCAAGTGGGGAATCTGAGATGAAAGGTTTGCTGTTTCTGGGGGAGAAAAAGTCTTAGTTATCTATCTATCTATATATATATATATAAATCAAGAAGATGTTCATTTTCATTTAAAAATAAATATTTTTTTCCACTTGCATTAACTGCCAAATGCAAATAATATCTAGCTTCCAGTGTTGTTGGCTGATTTTTTTTTCTCTCTCAAATTCAGAATGAACCATGTAAAAGTCAAATTTAGCATTTGGCAACTAAGATGCATAAATATCTTTAATAGTGTTGCCTCCTGTATATAAATAAGACTCATCATGTTTACCTATTAATTCAGAAGAATATTTTTTATTTTAACTTGATTTTCATACTAGGGAATCCATACACAGATAAACTCAAAAGTACACTAAAGAAAAATCACTAAATTTTCAGTAATTGTAATTAAAGAAGCTAAATAAATGGTACACAAAAGGCATTAGTGCTGCTTCAATATGACTCTCAATTTCTTCTTATATATCCTACATTTTAAATATGACTCAACTACATTCAAACTGGTGAAGTTTTTTTTAAATGAGAAAAAGGTGAATACTATCAATTAAGTGAAGAGAATAGGAAAACAACACTTTCATGACACATGAAATGAAAACATACTTCCAAAAGAGAAGTGAAATATTCTCTCTGGAATATCATATTACCTTTTTCCCCTCTACCTATTAAAGTTTCTTAAGGGATTATGCCTAAATTCATCTTTAGAGCCCCAGTGTTTAGCATGCTTTTAAAAAGTTCCCTATTAGTTCCATAGTTTCTAGGTAATCCATCTTAGTCCCCAAAGATCATTTCCCCTAAGGCATAATCTCTAGCTGAATGGAGGTTATTTTTAGCATATCTAGTAAAAGAAAGTTTTTTTTTAAAAATTGGTTGTCTCCCTATTTAGCCTGGGCTAGAAATGCAGTGACTGCTCATGTACCCAGTTCCCCTAGTGATCAGGCAAGGGAGATCTGCTCCTTTTAGGGCATCTGATTCAATTCTTATACCCATTCCCAGACTCACCATTTTAATAATAGATTTAATGCAAACACCTGATTGACTTACTAGCCTAGCCCACTGAAGCTCAGAACTCCCAATCTTGAGAGATTTTGTGAGCATTAGCCTTGGCAATGGCGATTATAGGTATGTAACACCACACCTGGCTCTTACCTAGTAATAAATTGCAGGTTTATCAGGCTAAATAATTAACCACATTCAATGACCATGCTAATTCCCGATTCTGTATAGAACCAAAATATATGACTTCGCCTATCACAGATGAGAAATTTTGGAATATCTTAAATGTCACAGTTTCTGTCAACAATTATGATTTTTCTTGACTTTGACAGCAAAGAGAAAGGTGTTTCCCTAAAATGTAAGATCTTTCCCTGGAAGAAAGTATATTTGAACTCTAAGTCTGAAGCTAGTTTCATAAAAGAAGAGAGAATACACTTTCCTGACCTCTGACGTGTAAATGGAGTTCTTCTGTAAAGAACGTTCTCATTTCCTTATTTGGGAGCTCAGCAGCTGGCCCCGCACAGATGGGTGTTTCTGGCATAAGTCTGAACAGATGATAGAGCAGCTTATTCAAACTCTTTGTTCTTCTAAGATACAATGAATAAAGGGCACGAAGCTGATGGAAGACAAAATTATTTGTTAGTAATTCTGGATTAAACTACAATGAGACACAAAAACAGATAAAGCAAGGCACATCAACAGTGGGTAAAAAATGACTCAAAGTGTTTGGGCTGAAATCCCACCTCCAACACTGACTCTTGTGTATGATCTGGGGCCTGTCACTTAACCTCCATGAACCTGAGTCTTCTCATCTACAAAACAGGAGGAAGGTTTTTCCTCTAGATCTGTGATCTTATGAACTGACTCAGATAATGAGAACCGAAGCTTAAACAACAATTAAGTCCCAAACTAAGAAATACTTTAGTATTTTGATAACATCACTCCTCTATTAAAAAACCCCACCACAGCTTTCAATTGCCACTTGCACCAAATAAAATTTAACTGTACTTTTAATTATGCATTATCTCCTAGCTTGCTCAGGCAGAGCAGTGAACAGAGTACTGAACTTTGAGTTAAGAACATCTAAGTTCAAATCCTTCTCAGAGACTTAGTTGAGTGATGCTGGGCCAGTGACTTGACCTCTCTCATCCTGAGTTTCCTCATCTGTAAAATGGGACTAATAAACACAAATATCTATCAGAGTTGTTGTGTGAGTCAAATATGATATGTAAAGTACTTTGTAAATACTAAAAGCATTATATAAATGCTATAATACTTTCATCACCTCAACCTAGATTCTTTGAGGCAGACAATAAAAGTGCTTGTCCATTTTTCAAAACTTGTATAGTCTCCAAATTTTTATTTGTCATGGTCTTGCTTAGGATGTTTTTGCACTAAACTATATCCTTCTCTACTTTCAAATCCCTTATTACTACATGTCTAGGCTGTTCGAATAGCCTCCTAATCCATATCTAGTCTTGCCCCACACTCTAATCATATGACTGCCAGATATATATTCCATACAAGTCCCGTTATCACTACTCTTCCTGAAACCCTTCAATAAATGTAAAATAAAAAATGTTTATGTTAGTCTAACATTCAAGGCCCTTCAGGATCTAATGCTACCCTATCATATTCCGTGCTCTAAACAAATTGAAGTATTCACCATCCCTACCCTATCATATTCCATGCTCTAAACAAATTGAAGTATTCACCATCCCTTGTATATATTTCTCGATTTCTCCTTTGCTCTACATTCATTTATATTGATATATTATATAATATATAATTTAATGTATAACATATATAATATATATCTACATATATATAATTTAGAATTATGTACTGCTCTATATTTAGAATACCTTTTTTCAAACCTCTAACTCTACTTCTACTTAACAAAATTTTACCCATCCTTCAAGACCTAATTCAAATGCCATCTCCAGTAAGCCTCACATAATTTCCCCAGTTGGCAATGGATCCTTCCTTCCTTCAAATCTTGCAGAGCACTTCGTTACCTCTTTTCATGCACACATCATGTTCTATTTTTTCATTGTAATTCTTTGTATCTCCTCTATTAGATTATTCTGTTCAATTCTCTAAGTACTTATCAAGCTCTATATGCAAGATGCTGAGGATAAAAAGACAAAACAACTATCCCTACCCTCAAGAAGACATTCTTTTTAGAAGCAAACATGTACACATATAAATGAATATGAAATGCCTACAAAGTAATTTCCTGGAGAAAGATACCATTCTAATGTTGAAGGGCAGTTTGTAAACACAGAATGTGAAAATTCAGGATGGCTTGCTGGGAAGCCAGGGGAAGAGTGGAAAGAGCACACCCAAGGAATGGGTCTGACACTGAGAGAAAAGAGCACGGTAGTCACTGAAAGGAACTTCAACCTAGGGAGCCCACAATACACAAACAGATTCTGAGTAATACCAGAGCTCTAGCGTAGTGGGGTCAAGCTGCCCTGCAGCACCCAACACTCCTGTATGACAAATTAAGATTAAAACGGGAAATACTTAACAAAACAAATGAAAATGCAATAGAACCTCGATTATGTGGTTTTCTAAGTCAATATGTAGCTGCAAAGGATCTTTAAGGTTTGTGGCCCTTTTCTATGAGTTTGAGACTATTCCTATAGGGAACTAGAATGTCTCATCTTACACAGTAAAACGAAACAAAAAGTAATATTTTTTTGACTGTTAATCCGCGAGAAAGAGGAAGATGAGTGAGTGTGCTAGTGTGTGCATGTGTGCAAGTGTGCGTGCGTGTGTATGTGTGTGTAGAATATAAATATGACTGCAGGCCAAATGTCCAGTTCCTGATCCTGACCAAGGTAGGCATAAATGAAGTCCTGGGCCAGACTGGTTATAGAAGTAAGTCATATCTGAGGCATGAAATGCCATAAGCCTCACTTCATGATGAAAAGATTATATGCTCGATAAGGAGAAGTAAAATTACTTACCTTTGTGCCCTTCCCCTTCCTGACCCTCAACCACACTCGGTACACAGTAGCTACTTATTTATCAAAATGACAACCATGTTGAAATCCCCGCTCAAGTTCACTCTTCCTGGAGCCTTTCCTAAACACTGTAGCCCATCCAAATCTGATTATATAATTTCTTATTACATAATTTATATTTGCCAACATTTTATTTGTGGGTGAGAGCCGGAATCTTCATAAATCAATTTTGATAAATTACCTCACACTGAGGCAGAGTGCTCAAAGTATAATGGATGCTCTACAGTGGGACTTGAACAATATGGACTATAAGTCTGGTTCCAAATATAATCTGATGGAGAGGCATAATCAAAAGAAAACTAGACTTAAAATCCAAAGTTCTACCATTTATGATTTGTGCAACTGTGGTAAAGCCATTTACCATTTCTGAGTCTCATTTTCCTTATCTATAACTGAAGCTAGTCCTACAATACCTGTTGCAGAGGTATTGTGTACTTTGTGTATGCAAAGTGCTTTATGTTTCATCAATGTGTATTACTACTGTGATGTTCAAGTTGAACTATTTTAGGAAACGGCTTTTGTTCCCTCCAAACTGGTACATTCGACTTTTTGGAAATCGGGGAATGGGGAAGAAAGAGAAAGAGGAAAGGAAGAGAAAAACTTGGGTTTATAGTTCATTAAGAAATATTTACACAGTTCATTAAGAAATGGTTTTTGTTCAGAGTTACAGACTCAGAGAGAATGGGGAAAACCCGAGTTCAAGTTCTACTGATGACAAAGATTGGCTGTATCATCTTGAGCAAGTCATCCTTCCTCTCTGTGTCTCAGACAACTCTAAGAATAGGTAGTTAAGCTACATTGGGAGAAGAAGAATCCCTGCACAAATGAAATCATGGGTCTAGACCAGGGGTAGGGAACCTATGACCTCGAAGTCACATGTAGCCCTCTAGGTCCTCAAGTGCAGCCCTTTGAATCAAACTTCAGAGAACAAATCCTCTTAATAAAAGAATTTGTTCTGTAACACTTGGACTTAGTCAAAAGGTTGGACCTAAAGACCTAGAAGGCCACATGTGGTTCCCTGCCCCTGGTCTAGACCTAAACACAGATACACGAAAATAAACTAAAAAAGCAACAAAACTACTACACGGTATCCATCAAGGTTAGTTTGGTCAGCATGAACTGATTTTCTTCAGCTTTGATCACGTGCACTAAACTTATTAACTAAAATCTTAATAGTAATAGAATGAGTAGTTTGAAAAGCTGCTTAAAGATAAAAGTAGAATTTTTTGTGGAATCTAAAACCAAAAACAAAGTAGATGCTCACAGAGTGAAAAAATGGATTAACGAACTGTGATATAATACTGTAATGGAGTAATATTGCATAATAAACAATGATGAACATAAGGAACTCAGAAAAACATGGAAGATGTCTATGAAATGGTACAGATGAAGAAAGAACCAAGAGAACAACATTCACAATTGATCACAATGGCATACAGGAAAACAACAATAAAACCATCAAGATGTGGATTAAATGAAATGGTCAGTCTTGGCTCCGGAAAAGTAAAGATGAAGCATATGTCCTCCCTCTTTACACAGAGTTGGTAACTGGGTAGAGAAGGCTGTACATACTGTCAGTAAAGGTATCTGTCATTCCATTTTAAAATCAGCCAGCCAGATGAACTCGGGCAGGGAACCAATAGGCATGGCTACATCCATGCTGGAGGAGAGGAAACTGAAACCCAGCCTTGCCTCCAGAAGCTACTTGGGGCAGGGACTACAGTCAGTGAAAAGCAGGTTCTACAATGTGAAGGAGATTAGGGCAGCTTGCTTATCTAATCAAATAGAGAACAATATAGATAATAAGGAAGGGATAAAAAAAAAGAAAAATAAGGAAGAACAGGTAAGAGGAAGTTTAAATAATCTAGGTCCAAAGTTGTTCAGGTAAGATGAAAAACCACTTTCCTTTTTTTCTTTTAGTGAGATATGAAGCATAAAAAGGGGACAGAGCTAATGATTATGGACATACCTGAGATGTAGCTGCTTTGAAAAAAGTAAGTATTAATTTCCATGTAAGGAGATACCCCAAAACATAGCAGAACTCCTCACTCAATGGCTGAATAACTGCAAACTCTCCGACAGGGTAACACTCCAGAATATTTTCTAGTAAATCTTCCAAGATGCTGAGAACAGCCATCAAAGCTACAGGTGGTGACCTAGGAATTAATGATAAATTATAGAATATTTTAAAATTTAAATCTTTTTTCCCCAATTTGCTGCCAAATTTGTTACTATTTAAATGCTTCAGATATCCTGGCTCCTAAGTCTCCTTAAATTACATTTTTAAACTTAGGACACAACAAGGTAATTATGCAAACTGAAGAGCAATTTATGCAAGTCTGGACATTAGTTAGTCCCAAATCAAAACTTTTATCACCTTACTAAGGTTGTTTTTAATTTTTAACTATATGGAGGCTTTAAAGAAGGAAAAATAATAACCTTGATGCTTAAGCCCTTAAAACAGTGCAAGCAAAACATTTTCTTTTATAATGTCCATTACCACTGCATTATTGTAAAAATTATCAAAAAAAGAATAACATATTTCAGTTACTTAAGGATTCATGATGTGGTTAGTATATAGTCTTTCAGTAACATAGATCACAGCCACCCTATAAATTTGATGGATAGTTTTCTGGAGCTGTTATAATAAAAAAATTCATCACTCTGCAAAAGCAACTTACTGATAAGCCTTCCAAAACTTAGGTTGGCTGGCCCTCCCTCAGATGACAGACTTAAAAACCAAAACTAAGCCTGTACACAAAGCATTTCTAGCTTGCCCAGAAATGCCAAACCTTGTAACCCATTGGTACAGATTTAGAAAACCCCTTATGAGGATAAGAAATGTAGTTTTTGTATAAGGTCACACATATGAAAAAATTACCTAATTTTTATCACAGCAAATAGCTGGAAATTTTCTCTTCAGATTTAACATTTACTGAGATTACGAAAGATTCAAACTTTATTTCTCCTGAAGATCGATGCTGACCAATTTACTAGCAATGTTTTCTCACTGTGAGAGGAGAATAAAGTATATTTTGTCCTACTCTTGGCTCCCGTCTTCTGAAAGAAGGTTCGAGTCCAAAGATGAGAGAACCACTAATATCCAATGATAGCTTTAAAAACTTACTGTTTTTTCCACTATAGACTACTAAGTGTGCCATACCTTCCCACCCCACAAACACAGAACTTTCAGGGTTTTAGATAACCACTTATTTCTTTCCCTCCATTCTTCTTTTTTGTTCTGGGGAGGTGGGAAGGGTTAAGAAAGGGGTGAGGAAGGAATGAAGGGCTGATTTCCCAAAGGTGGATATGCTATTAAAGAAACAAATACCAGCCCTAAAAAAGAAACAAATTCAGTCTAACAAATGCATATGAATGGTCTGCTATGTGCAATACATATTACTATTCAAAAATGATATAGCCTCTTCCTTCAAGGAGTTTGCATTCTACAGGGGCACACAGTACATATGTATAGACAAGTGTGTAGGAGGTAGTTTGAAGAAACTTAAGGCCAAGTTTTCTTGATTTGCCTGCAACAAAACTTCTAGATACTGAAACTAAGGAAGTAAGCATACCTCTGCCCTCAGGGTAGTGGTCAGCACATAGTAAGCATTTAATACATCCAGAGTATCTAATTAAATAAGAAGCAGCTAGGTGGTTAAGTGCCCAGAGTCCTGGACCTGTCAGAAACACCTGAATTCAAATTCAACTTCAAACACCAAACTCTAGGTCACAAAACTTTATAAATTATACCAGTATAATCTATTTGTAAAATATAAAGAGCAATAACTTATCACATGAAAATTATAAAAGCAACTATAAGACATTAAAAGGATTCAAATACAATTAAATTAAAATTTTAAAAAATCTCACAAGGCAGGTTCTTCTTCTTCATCAACATACAATTTAAGATCATCATCATCAAACTTTGGCAATTCAGGCATCAACCTACGAGTTGGAGGAAACATTACTTTAAATTCTTTTTTACATGCTCATTTATACTTATATACAAGATTAACAACTTTTATTTTATATTAGAACATTAAGTTTAAATAATGCATGGGAACAAACTTTCTACTATGTAAATGAACATAATGTACCTTTAAGATACCATACAACTAGAACTTGTCTGAAGTGATTTACAATGAAGAAAGCTGAATAACCATATAATATTCACAACAAAGATAGTAAGCAAATGTAAGTAAGGTCAACACTGAGAGGCCACAAAATTTGTTTTTTAACTTCATTATTAAAGTTAAAGGACATTCCCTTTTCTGTCAACAATTTTTTGGATATTTACTTTTCAAAGTAGTTCACTTGGATTTTGTTGTGAAGTTATCTGCTATGTTAAAACAAAACATCAGTACATTTTAAAATTAAACGAGAAAAATCTTCTTTAAGATCATAAAAACAGATCTTTGCTACTAAATATTAACTCATAGCCAATGTGAATACATTTTAAGGCCATATAATTCTGTATTTCTTCATCTTTAACATTACATAAATTTGCTTCTCAAATAATTTGCTTAGGAAATATTTCTTTTTAAAGAAATATTAAACAACAATAAAAAGAAATTAATGTGTGCTTGAAAGTAAGTCTTTGATCCTGAACACTTTTTTATCAGTCAAATGAGAGAAACAGACTGGATGAACTCTAAGGCTCCTTCCAATTCTGTAGTAATTTTACAAATAATTTTATGATTTTAAAAGCAGTAGTGGGGCAGTAGATAGACTGATGTACCTGAAGTCAGGAAAAACTTTATTTCAAATTGGGCCTCAGACACTTAATAGTTATGTTACTGGGAAAATCACTTAAAAATTGCCTGCCACAGTTTCCTCATCCGTAAAATAGTAATAATAGTTACACCTACCTCCCAGGATTATTGTGAGGATAAAATGAGATAATATTTGTAAAGCACTTAAAGCACTAAATGAATTCTAGCTGTCATTATTACTTAAAATACCTTAAAGCTTAAATACTTAAAATTCACATATACTGATAGTATAATTTTCAATGCAATGTCCCTAAAAATAGGAACTTTTTAAAATGAACCACTTGATAGAAATGTGCACTCTATTAGAAATATAGTCCTGCTTCTTCCACTTAATATACTTCCTAAACTTTCTGCATTAAGTTTTCTCTGCACCACATAAATTTAAATTCTCTAAATTTTCACTAAACAATCTGAGTTGTCTAACTTTTTAAATGAAGAAAAAAATGATACACACGTACGCACTTTTCAAAAGTCAGCTAAACAAAACCCAACGCAATCAATATATTAATTTAATTCTTACTTATACAACATATGATAAACTGCAATTTGCACAGGTCTAGCTCTGAAGTGAAGTAATGGGGCGAGTGTATTTAACAAGGTCTGGAGACGTTCTGGAAGGTTTGTCTTTTGGTCAGGTTTTAATCTAATGGCGAGTTTGTGATTGAGCAGTTGATCCTTTGAGATGTATGTTAGTGTTTCGCCCAAAGGTATCAGCACCGAATTCTGAAAAGATGTTTCAGATGTATCTTTGCTTTCCTCTGAAAACAGAAAAACAAAACAAAAACAAAAAAATCCAATGAGGTAATTATAATAATTAGTACTTGAGAGAAAATCAGTAGATATTATTATTGCAGAGTATTATTAATACAAAGTAAACTTGTTACCTACAGAGACAAATGAAATATTATAGCTTTTAACCGTTTTTATGCTGTTGCTTCTTAAAAAAAAAAGTCCTGTACTCAAGATATTTTAATTAAGACTTCAGGAGTATTACTATTCAACTTAATTTTTCAATACTTTTTGGTCAAAAAAATATTCTGACCTAACCCCCGGCTCTCTCTCCATGAGTGTCATCCTCCCATTCGCTGCTGCCCCAATCCATAGCTTTTTTTTATTATTAATGAGTGGAGGTAAGGTCAGTTTTTTTTTTCACTAGAGTATACGTCAGTAAAAATTCGAACAATACAAAGCTTTGTACTTAGTTCTTAATCAATGCTTCATTCCTACCTTTTAAAAGTCCTAACATTATCACCACACCCTGTTTTTTCACATTTAATATATTTTATTTTTCCCCAATTATATTAAAATACTTTTAAAAAAACTTTTGAGTTCCAAATTCTATCCTTCCCTCCCTTTTCCCCTCCCTGAGATGGTAAACAATCAGATATAGGTTAAGCATACACAATCATGTAAAAATTTCCATATTAGTCATTTTCTACAAGAAGACTTGAATACAAGAAAAAAATGAAAAAAGTGAAAAATAGTACACTTGAGTCTGCATTCAAATAATATCAATCAGTTCTTTCTCTTGAGGTAGACAGTATGCTTCATCATTAGTCCTTTGGGATTGTCTTGGATCACTGTACTGCTGAGAAAAGCTCAATGATTCTCAGTCCTTCATCGTACAATGTTGCTGTTACTATATACAACCTTCTCCTGGTTCTGTTCATTTCACTTTGCATTAGTTCATGTAAGTCTCTCTAGGTTTTTCTGAAAGCATCCTGCTCATCATTTTTTATAGCATAGTAACATTCCATCACAATCATATACCATACATTTTTTTAGCTATTCCCCAATTGATGGGCATCTCTTTGATTTCCAATTCTTAGCCATCACAAAAAAGAGCTGCTATAAATATTTTTGTACAAATAGGTCCATCCTCCTCCTCCTTTTTTTTTTTTTTAATGTCTCTGGGATATAGACCTAGAAGTGCTAACTTGTATTTTAAATAATCAATCTATTAACATCTTTCCCTCCTCATTAACAGTTATAATCCAATGTGTCTTTTATTTAAAAAAAAAACCTCTAAGAATAGGCCTCCCTTATTTAAAAAGCAAAGAAATTTTGAAATTTCCTAAGTAATCAAATTCCCAGTTGCACTTCTGGATAACACTAAAACTCCTTTGCTTCAGACTCTTCTCTACCTCCTTTTCTTTTTCCTCAACAATGATCTACTCCTATACTGTAGACCTCAAAAGAAAAGGAATTGATTTGGAAAAGACTTTGTGTACCATGCATACTTACTGACTAGACTCTGACTAGTACTATATTCAAAGCAGCAGCTCCTAACCAGATCAACAAATCCATGGCATAAGTGGCAAGCTGAACAACCTTTCTAATCAGAATAATGCTTGACTGTTTGTATCACCCTCTTGAAAAAAAAAACAGTTAACTAGGAGAACTAAGTATTTTTGTCATGTTAAAAATAAAAGGCTTGTGAAATAAGAAAAACCAGATTATTGTACACAGTAACAGCACTATGATAGGGATGATCAGCTGTGAAAGACCTGGCTATTCTGAACAATACAATGATCCAAGACAACTCTTAAGGGCTTATGATACTACTATCCAATCTACTGTCTGATAAACTCAAGGACCCCAGCTTCGGGGATAAGAACTTACCATCTAACAAAAATTACTGGGAAAACTGGGTATCAGCGTGGCAGAAACTAGGCATAGCCCAATGCCTGACACTGTACACAAGAATAAAGTCAAATGAATGCATGATCTAGGTATAAACTGATACTATAAACAAATTAGGGGAACAAGAAATGGTGTATTTGTCAGATTTATTGAGAATGGAGAAATTTTTCACCAAATGAGATAGAGAACATTATGAAGTACAAAATGGATAATTTTGATTACATTAAATTGAGAAGTTTTTGCACAAACAAACCCAATGCAACCAAGATTAGGAGGGAAGCAGAAAACTAGGAAAGAATTTTTGCAACTATTACAAATGAGGCAATGATAAAAGCCTCATTTCTAAAATATATAGAGAACTGAGTCAAATGTACAAGAATATAAGTCATTCCCCAATTGATAAATGGTCAAAGGATATGAACAGGCAGTTTTCTGAGAAAGAAATTTAAAGCTATCTATAATATGAAAAAATGCTCTAAATCACTACTGATTGTAGAGATGCAAATTAAAAAAACTCTGAGTTACCACATCACACCTATCAGATTGGCTAACATGACAAAACAGGAAGATGATAAATGTTGGAGAGGATGTGGAAGACTTGGAACACTAATTCATTGTCAGTGGAGCTGTGAGTTAATCCAAACATTCTGGAGAGTAATATGGAACTATGCCCAAAGGGTTACAAAATTTGCATACCCTTTGACCCAGCAATATCACTTGTAGGGCTGTATCACTTGTGGGACTGAAACGGTCCCATACGTACAAAAATATTTATAGCAGTTCTCTTTGTAGTGGCCAAGAACTGGAAATCAAGAGGATGCTCATCATTGGAGAATGGTTGAACAAGTTGTGGTGTATGAATGTAATGGAATACTATTGTGCTATAAGAAATGATGAACAGGAAGACTTCAGAGAGGCCTGGAAAGACTTGTATGAACTGATGCTGAGCGAAAGGAGCAGAACCAGGAGAACTTTGTACACAGCAACAATCACAGTGTGTGAAGATTTTTTCTGGTAGACTTAGTACCTTGCAATGCAAGGACTTAAAAAATTCCCAATAGTCTCTTAAGGCAAAATGCCTTCCACATCCAGAAAAAGAACTATGGAATTCCATTACAGAATGTAGCAGATCATTTCTTTTGTACTACATTTTGGTTTGTTTTACAATTTCTCCCATTCATTTTAATTCTTCTATCCAACATGAAAATGTATTCAATAGGAATGTATGTGTAGAACCTATACAAAATTGTTTATCCAATTGTCTATCCAACATGACATATCCAAAGTGAAAATGTATTCAATAGGAATGTATGTGTAGAACCTATATAAAATTGTATGCCATCTCAGAGAGGCAGGGGGAGGTTAGGGAAAAAAATCTAAGTTATATGGAAGTGATTGTACAACACTGAAAAGAAATAAAATTTTAAAAAAACAAAAAGAAATGATGAACAGAAGACTTCAGAAAGGCCTGGAAGGACTTACATGAATGGATGCTGAGTGAAATGAGCAGAACCAGGAGAATATTATACATAGTAATAGCCACAGTGTAAGAGGACTGTTTCTGATAAAATAAACTTCACTGCAAGGACCTAAAAAATCCCCAACAGACTCTTCAGGCAAAATGCCTTCCACATCCAGAGAAAGAACTATGGAATTGGATCATAAAATTAAGCAGACTATTTTCTCTTGTGTTATGTTATGTTTTGTGGTTTCTCCCATTCATTTTAATTTTTCTATGCAACATGACTAAGATGCAAATGTATTTAATAAGAATGTATGTGTAGAAACTATGTAAGATTGTACACCTTCTCAGGGAGGAAGGGAGAAAAAAATCTAAGATACATAGAAGAGACAGTAAAATACTAAAAACAAAATAATTTAAAAAATGATATTCATCATGGGAGACAGCACTGATTAACTCTGAGTGCAAATTGAAGTATAATCTTCTCAATTTCTTTTTGGTGTTTTTTTTTTCTGTAGCAAGGCTAATATAGAAATGTATATTAAATGATTTCACAGTGGGTGAGGGAGAGTTGGAAGAAAGGGAGAGAATTGGAACTCAAAATTTCAAAAGAATGTTAAAAATTAATATTAAGGCTGCAACTGTTTTAGGAGGGATTTTACATCAGGGGTGTGTTCAACGAAGTTATAAATTATCACCATATTGTCTGAATGCTATAAAAAGCAACATAACTGCTATAATTCCTACCTCATTTTCAGTATTCTTTATCTTAGCCTTCCTGTATCACTTCAAACATTTATAAACAATTTCAATTTCTTTTAATCTGAATTTTAATACATCTACAGTTATGAATCTAAAGATGATTTTATGGATAAATCTCATGAATATCAAACTACCACTTCAAAAACAGGACATTATTTCACTTTTTACTTACCTGTAATCTTCACCAAAAGAGGTAAAAGTAAACTGTGTATGCCTTCAGAAAAAAACTCCTGCCATTCACTGATTAGGTTTACAGGAAGGTTGCTGCTTATGGAACTGAAATAAGCACTCAGAGTACAAGCAAAATCACAGCTAACACAGGCAAATAGTTGCACAAGTGGAACAGGATACAGTGCATGATTTTCACTTGTTGTCTGGAATAAAAATCAGGTAGAATTAATTCAGCAAATTTCTACTGATTAATATCAGATGCAATAATGGTAATATATTTACATTATTCTTCTAAGACTCTATAAAGTATATAATTGAAATACTTAAAGTATTCCTTTCATATATTCAATCCTTAAAGTAATCCAATGAAAAAGAAAATGCAAAATATTTTTTAAAGCTAGGAAAGCTTGGAGAAGTGACTTGCCCAGGATCACACAACTATTTTTAAAAATTAAATATTTATTTTTTCAATGAGCTAAAATGCACCTTTTTCTTTCTTCCCTTCCCCTCCAACTCTCTCTGTCCCTCCTCCCCAAGCCTCAGTCCTTGAGGACAAAAGAAAATAAACCTCGTTAGAAATAAGTTTTCAGGTAAAACAAATTTCTCCATTGGACATATTTATAAGGAAAAAAACCACACATACCTACATACGTACAACTGTGTGTGTGAGAGGCTGTACTCAACCTTTTACCAAGAAGCAAAAGCATGCTTCATCATTAGTGCTCTGAAACTGTGGCTGACACTATCCTGATCAGAGTTCCTGAGTCGTTCAGTACACCAACTGTTCTGATTCTATTAACTTTACTCTACTTTAGTCCATACAAGTGTTCTCAGATTCCCTTGATACCATCACCTTCGTCACTCCTTGCACCATAATAGTAAGCCATCACATTAATATATGATAATTTCTTCAGCCATGTCCCAATTCATGGGCAGCTACTCCCCTCATATTCCCATTTTTTGCCACCTCAAAAAGAGCTACAAATATTTTGGTATTATCCTTAGAGTGTTATAAATACTTGGGACAGGAGGGCGGAGCCAAGATGACTGTGTAGAAAGACAAACATACACTAGCTCTTCCTGCACTGCCCAAAAAATACCTGTGAAGAAAGACTTTCAACAAATTCTAGAGCAGAAGTCACAGAACAATGGAGTGGAAATTTCCAGCCCAGGGTGACCTGAAAGGCTGAAGGGAAAGGTCTGTCCCACCTGACTCGGAGTGCAGCCCAGCCTAGCCTCGGCCTCAATGGTGCCCGGAGGAGGAACTCAGCAGGCTTCGGGGCCCAATCCACAGTGGCAGTAGGGAGTGGGGGTTGTAGATCCCTCAACTCACAGAAGCCAAAGGTCAGTGAAGGGTTTTTTCAGCTGATCAAGAATGGAATTGGGTCTTCCATAGCTCCAGCCTCAGGTGGCAGTGGCAGAGGCTTCATCAGGCAGCAGCAGCTCCCACAGTAGCCTGCACCCTTGGTTGGATCCTAAAATCCCTGCAAGAACTGAGCAGCTGATTCTTACCTCAGCCCTGTGTGGCAGCCCTGCCCCCACAGCAGCTGATCTTTTATCTCACACTAAATGGCAGCTCTGACCCACCAAAAGCCTCAGGGGGAATCAGTATATTTGAATCTCAGCCCTGAGTGCTAGCTTGGGGGAACTGGAGGCCAGGTGGCTGTGGAAAGGGAATTCTATTACTCACAGATTCTGGGCACAAAAGTTTCTTGTTGCTCCCAGTGTACACGCTTGACAGTGCCACTTTGTGAGTAACTGAGATCTTAGAGATCCCCAGAGTATACCCTACTCTTGACAAAGGATCCAAAAGTCAAGTAACTGGTTGGGAAAATGCCCAAAAAAGGGAAAAAAATAAGACTATAGAAGGTTACTTTCTTGGTGAACAAATATCTTCTCCCATCTTTTTGGATGAAAAAAAGCAATGTTTACCGTCAGGGAAAGATATAAAAGTCAAGGCTTCTGAATCCCAAACATTCAAAATAAATATTCAACGGTCTCAGATGATGTAAGAGCTCAAAAAGGATTTTGAAAATCAAGTAAGGGAAGTGGAGGAAAAATTGGGAAGAGAAATTAGATGCAAGAAAATCATGAAAAGCAAGTCAAGAACCTGCTAAAGGAGACCCAAAGAAATGCTGAATACCTTTAAAAATAGGCTAACTCAATTGGCAAGAGGTTCAAAAAGCCCATGAGGAGAAAAATGCTTTAAAAAGCAGAACTAGTCAAATGGAAAAGGAAGTTCAAAAGTTCACTGAAGAAAATAGTTCTTTAACATATGGAGGCTAATGACTTTTATGAGAAACCAAGAAATCACAAAACAAAACCAAAAGAATGAAAAAATGGAAGATAATGTGAAATATCTCATTGGAAAAACAACTGACCTGGAAAATATGGGACTACCTGAAAGCCATGACCAAAAAAAAGCCTAGACATCATCTTTCATGAAATTATCAAGGAAAACTGCTCTGATATTCTAGAACCAGAGGGCAAAATAAATATTGTAAGAATCCACTGATCACCTCCTGAAAGAGATCCAAAGAGAGAAACTCCTAGGAACACTGTGGCCAAATTCCAGAGTTCC
>JAQQSK010000064.1:37162-51255 GCA_028658325.1 Potorous gilbertii
ATTGGTGGTAGGGGTAATTAGCATGCTCAGCATTTTGGGGTGGGAAGAGGGGAGAGATGGGGAGAAAATTTGGAACTCAAAATTTTGTGGAAATGAATGCTGAAAATTTAAAATAAATAAATAAATCATAGATGAATAAATAAATAAATGATTGGGGTGGTTAGGTGGTGCAGTGGATAGAGCAGCAGTGTAGGAGTCAGCAGGACCTGAGTTCAAATCTCACCTCAGATACTTGACACTAACTGTGTGACCTTGGGCAAGTCACTTAACCCCAACTGCCTCTTCTTAGGCCATCTCCAGTCATCTTGATGAATATCTGGTCACTGGATTCAGATGGCTCTGGAGGAGAAGTGAGGCTGGTGACCTGCACAGCCCTCCCTCACTCAAAACAAAGTCAAGTGCAAGTCATGTCATTATTTCTCTGATGGCATGGTGTTCTTTGGCAATGAAGGACCAACACATACAATATAAATACTTAGGATGAATGTCTTTTTTCTACCCTCCAATTTCCCATTCTCCCTTTCCCTATTTCCATGATGAGCAAAATATAGTTCTGTACCCAACTTGTGTGAGTGTTGTATTCATTCTTCCCTCCTTTGACTAGTTCAGATGAGAATGAGGTTCAAATGTCAGCTGCTTCCCATTTTATTACTTTATTAAAAAAAACCTTTATTTCTGCTCCCTTCACTTTGTATCAGTTCATTTAGTTCTTTGCAGTTTTTCTGAAACCATCCTGCTCTTTGTTTCTTCTAGCATAATAGTATTCCATCACAATCATATACAGCTTGTTCAACCATTCTCCAAATGATAAGCACCCTATCAATTTCCAATTCTTTGCCTGTACAGAAAGAGCTGCTATAAATATTTTTATACATATAGTTCCTTTTCCCTTGATCTCTTTGGGATGTAGACCTAGTAGTGGTATTGCTAGTCAAAGTTTAAGTACACTCTTATAATCCTCTGCACATAGTTCCAAATTGTTCTCCACAATGGTTGGACCAGGTCACAACTCCACCAACATGCTACAGTGTATTTTTTCACCTCCCCTCCAGCAATTGTCATTTTCCTTTCCTGTCATGTTACCCAATCAATCAGGTATGTGTGAGGTAGTTTCTTCTGTTCATTTCTTCTGACCACTGCCTCCCTTAAGCCACCCCATCTTTTTCATCCCTTTTCCCTCCTACCTCCCTGTTGGGTAAGATACATTTCTATACCTAACTGACTGTGTATATATATTCTTCCCATTTTGAACCCATTCCAATGAAGTTCAAGCAATGCCTGCTAATGCTCCTCTTCCCTACTTCCCCCTCCGCTGTAAAAATTCTTCCTTGCATGCTTCTTTTATGTGAGGTAATTTTTCTTATTTTTCCTCTCCTCTTCTTCCAAGGTATCCATCCCTCTTTCTCACCACCTCCATATTTTGTTTTGAGATCATCTCAGCATAACACACCACTGTCCTCTATGCAGACTTCTTCTAATTGCCTTAAGAATGATAAAATTCTCAGAAGTTACATGTAGCATCTTCTCATAAAGGAAAGTCAACAGTTTAATATGACCTTTTTATGATTCTCTTGAGACTTGCATTTGAATGTGAAATGTTCTATTCAGCTGTTTCTTTTCATCAGGAATGCTTGAAAGTTTTCTATTTCATTAGAAAAAGATGACCATCTTTTTCCCCTGAAGGATTATACTCAGTTTTGCTGAGTAGATTATTCTTGATTTAATCCTACCTCCTTTACTTTCTGGAATATCATATTCCATGCCCACTACTCCTTTAACATAGAAGCTGCCAAATCCTGTGATCTTAACTGTGGCACCACACTTTGTTTCTTTCTGGTTGCTTTGCAATATTTTTCCCCTACTTGATAGCTCTGGAATTTGACTATATTATTCCTGGGAGTTTTTATTTTGGAATCTCTTTCAGGAGGTGATCAGTGGATTCTTTCAATTTCTATTTTGTCCTCTATACCTAAGACATAAGGGGGAGTTATTTGTGTTCCTTTGTAATTTCTTCAAATACGATATCTGGGTTCTTTTTTTTTTTATCATGGCTTTCAGGTAGTGCAACAATTCTTCAGTGACCTCTCCTTAATTTGTTTTCCAGTTGAGCTGTTTTTCTGATAACATATTTCACATTTTCTTTTGGTCTGTTTTCATTCTTTTGACTTTGTTTTATTGTTTATTGATCTCATATACTCATTAGCTTTCACTTGCTCAACTCTTATTTTTATGGACTTCTTTTCTTCAGTGAGCTTTTGTATCACTTTTCCATTTGGCCTATTCTACTTTTTAAAGGGTTCTTTCCTTCTGTGAATGATTGTGGTTCTTTTGTCATTTGGCTAATTCTGTGTTTTAAGGTGTTATCTTATTTTCTTGTGCCCTCCCCCCCCCTTTTTTTTTTAACTAGGCTGCTCATTGTCTTTTCATAATTCTTTGCACCATTCCTTTCCCCAATTTTTTCCTCTACCACACTTAGTTCTTTCTTAAACTGTTTCAGGAATCCTTGTTGGGCTTGGGTCCAATTTACCTTTTTCTTTGAAGCTTTGCTTATTAGTTGTTTGCAAATCATTGTCTTCTTCTGAATCTGAATCTTCCTTTTCCCTGCCACCTTAATACCTTTTTATGGTCAAGTTCTTTTTTTGTTGTTTGTTCATTTTTCTAGTCTTTATTTCTTGACTTTGAACTTTGCGTTAGAGTTGGTCTTTGTTCACCTAGGGATGTGGTCACTTGGAGCACTGTCTCCAAGCTTCAGAATTTTTCCTGCTACTGTTTTCAGAGCTAGTTGGAAGCTAATGCTTCCAAGGTGGTCTGAACCTAGGAGAAGGGTGGTCACTACTCTCCTGGTTGGTGCTCTAGTCTTTACCCAAGGGCCCCTGCTCCATGCTACAAGTACTAGTATTCCTCTCTACTCTAAAACTGCAACCAGAGGCCTTACTCCCTTCTGACTAAATATGGGTGCTTCTCTCCACCCAGGAACTGACCCAGAATCACATATGGGTGAGAGTTGCCAAACAGTTACAGGTCCAGGTCCCAGTGTCAGGGTCCCTACAATTTCTTTCTCATCAATATGTCTGGGCTGAGAAGTTTTCGAGGTTGTTGTTATCACTGTTGCAGCCACCTCCAAGGCCCTTGCTGGTATTGCTACCATGTTTGCTTTGTGCTGGCCGCCATGCTAGCTTCTGCTGACCTCCTAAATTGTCTTGGGCTGAAAAAATATCTTACCCTGACCTTTAGTTGGCTCTGCCACTCCAAAATTCAATTTGACATATTTTCAAAAGTTGTTTGGAAGGGAAAGTTGGGAGAGTTCAAACAGGGTTGCTGCCTCTAATCTGCCATCTTGGCTCCCTTGCCCTCCTCTCTTTTATTTCTTATCTGTATAGAAATCTGCTTGCACAGCTTAATTATATTAGATAATGTTTTCTAACTTTTCTTTCCTTTTCTCCCTACTGTACTCTTCCTCTCTTTCCATTCTTCTCTTAAGATCATCAAGACATCATGGACCAATCCTAGGCCTTCTATCTAATTAAGATTCTTTCTATGACCCCTGATATAAAGCTAGGGTTTATAGGGATGCATGTATCTACCTCTCCATATTTGGATGTAAGGAGTTTATCCTTTATCATTTTAGTTCTTTATCACTGTTCATTCATTTTTACCTTCTTATGTTTCTCTTAATTCCTGTGTTTGAGCTTTGAAGTTACTACACAGCAGCTGACCTTTTCATCAGGAATATTTGGAAGTCCTCTACTTCATTAAAGATTCATTTTCCCCCCTCTCCAGAATGATACTGAGTTTTTCTTGACTCATAAGCTGTATCTTTTGCCTTATGGAAAATTTTATTACAAGTGCTATACTCTCAGGATAATGATGGCTATTAAATTCTGAGTGGCTCTTCAGAACTTGAATTCTTTCTTTCTGCATACTTGCACAGTATTTTTTTTCTTTGACCTGGGAATTCAGGATTTGGGCTATGATATTACTGAGTTTCATTTTGGGAGTTTCCTTCAGGATGTGACGGGTGGATTCTTTTTATTTCCATTTTGGCCTCTAAGAAACCTAGGCAGTTTTCTTCTATGATTTCTTAAAACATAATGCCCAGAGTCTTTTTATGGTCATGGCTTTCGGGTCATTCCAAAGATTCTAAAAAAAATTTTTTTTCTGATGTTTTGTTTTTTGTAATGACACTTTATACTTTATTTTTTTTTTTTGCTTTATCCAAACCAAAAGTCTTATAATATTTATTTATAAATCTTATTACAACTGTAAACAGACAAAGAATATTCCTTCTTTCTTTACATGGATGTGAAATCTACTTTGGAATACACAGACCTACAGAAAAAAAAATTAGGGTGTATATTAAATTTACCTTACCTTACTGTTTATGGTTTAAGAGTACAATTTAAAAATCAGCAACCAGGTCTTTTTGTCTTATGCTTAAAATGAAATGAACATGATTAATTTAAATAGAAAATGAATAGTGTCATCTTATGTAAGGGCAAACAGTCAATAGTCCTTTCAAAAAGGAGACTATTTCATTTCCTCCCAACTTGGATTCACCATAAACTCAATCCACAAACGAGATTGGAACCTCTCCAATGGTAAAATTCAGTTGCAAAGCTCAAACAATTATCTCCATCTAGAAGACATATTCTTTAGAAATACATTTTTCCATTAATTTCTTTAGAAACTCCTTTTGGTATGGCCTGAAACTTCCAGTTAAGTCTGATACTCCTGGCCTCAGTAAAATTTGAGTTAATAAGTTGGCTCCTCTGCTGATAAATTTTCTCTTCAAATCCCAGTCACAGATACCTCCATTTCCTTTGTAGCGAGTTCCAGAAACAATATCAAATTTACCTTCTTTTTGCTTCCTAATGAACTCTGGAATAAATTTTGGATGGTGGGAGAGATTAGCATCCATAATAATAACGAAGTTTCCTGTAGCATTTTGCATCCCATGAATATATACTACTTCGAGTCCTAGCTTTTTAGCTCTGGGCCTCAAAAGAATTTTATCTGAACCACAGATCTTTTCTAACTGTTGAGCATCTGGACTTCCATCATCTATGACCATAATTTCATAGTTGTTTCCACTTTCTTCAAAGGTCTTCGCCATCAATCACATGATGAGAGTCAAGTTCTCTCATTAATTGTAGGTGGGGAGAAGCACCAAGTACTTCTCTGATCCTGCAGCCTCCGCCGGAGCCTTCTTCCTCCTCTTCGCTGGGACCCTGCACTGATTGGGGTAGCAGTGCAGGAGGCCATGGCGGAACTGTCAGGCCATGGTGGAATTGCCATGCTTTATTATATTTTCAGCCTTTGGATTTTCATTATTTCATGCTGTCTTCTGGAGTCAGGAACATTAGTTGAGTTTTGACCAAGCTGGGTTTTTCTTTTAAGTTTTGCTTGTGGCTCCTTCGGAATAATTCTCTTCTTTTCAGTTTGTGTACTGAATGTCACTGTCCCATAGCTTTTTTATGATGAGATTCTTTTTTTGTTAAGTTCATTCTTCCAGTCTGCTTCTTTACTTCAGGCTTTATGTTAGGGTTAGTCTCTGAGCACTAGGGCTTCACTCCTCTAGTCTTCTCTGTCATACAGCAGGAACCTCTTCAACCTGGAAGATCACTTCAGCCTAGAATTCATAATTCATCATTACCCTCTGTCCCTCACGTCCCCCTCCCTCTATTTAAAGAATAAATGGAGACATCTTCCCAGAACTTCCTTAAGTCATGTCTTCATTTCCTACTAAGTCACCTTTCCTCTAGTCTTTTCCATCATGCTCTCAAACCACCTACTTTCTCCTCCCCTGCAACCTTTTCAGCTTCTTTTTATGAGCTGTTGCCTTCTCTACCACCTTCCCACCCTAAGGAGCAGAGACTTTTCCCCCCCTTATATTTATATTCCTAGCACAGTGCCTGGCATACAGTAAGCAGTAAATGCTTCCTGACTGTGTGATTCTGGAAGGCAAGTCTGGGCTGGTACTGTGTTTCTGCTTTCTTGAGGTATTGAGTTTTGTTATTCTCGGGGACGTATCTCAGGGACAGCTTAGGCTAAAGAACTGCAAGCTATCCCAAAGGGGTGTGATGCAGAGCAAAGTCTAATGACTAACTCTTAGGTCTGAGAACTCTGCAAGTTCTTGACTAGGGTTTAGGTCTGAGTAACACAGACATACTAGTTGAGGTCAACATACAAGCTGACTACAGTCAGCTGGAAAGCTTTGTGGATTCAAAGTAACAAGAATGCTACTTTCTTTTTGGTTTAAGATTTTACCCTGGTTATTTCACTATAGGATTCACAATGGGCATGAAACTGGACTAAGACCCTGCTCTGTTCCTGTCTGAGCCACATGGCTGTTTCTTGCTTTTGGATACTTCCTATCCTGGAAGGAATTCTCAACCATACCCCATTTACTGCCATCCTTAGGGCACAGATCCTTTCCTCTCTGCTTTGAAGCTGTGACCCAGATCTGGGTAGTGAGCAACAAAGTTGCCCCCTGGCACTTATTCCTACATCTCTAATAAAGTCACAGTGTGATGCTGACCTGGGTGGCAAAAAATGACTCACTGTGATGTTTTTTTGGATTTCTCCACCAAGGTATGGTCTAGTACATTTTTTAGATCTATTTACAGGACTTGTGGTGAGGTCACTGTACTTCTTCCTGCTACTCTGCCATATGGCTTCACACCCCTGTGGTCGCACAACTGTTAAGTAACAGAAGTAGAACTGTTAATCTCCTGTCTCCTATCTAATGCTTTTCCCAAAAAACCACAGTACACATAAAATAAGAGATGATATGTGCCACCTTTCTTAATTAAGATTTCAAAATTCATACCCTGTTCAATCCCAAGAAAAACTATCCAATTTTACATTAAAAAGAAATTTCCTGTTAAGTTGTACAAAAGATTTAATATTCAAGGGTTTTTATTTTTTTTCCTTACATGTTACAAGTATGAAATAGGACAGATCATCCCTCTCCTGTAGCCATGACAAAAATCTGACAACCTCTCTCTTTCTGACACTCCTCCCTCTTTGAAATCTAGGTAAAAAATTGGTTTCCTATTAAGCTTGCATTCTCTAATTAATGAGCTCAAGCCCTTACCCCGATCATTAAGTATTTATTCATGGATAATCTATAGAAATCCCTTTTCCATTGTGATCATCCTTGTCCTTCAATAATTATGTAGTAAAATTACTAAAAATACAACCTGTTAACCAATGAAGCCTATAACAAATATAAGATTTACAATATTTTGTCGAGGGGGAAAATCATAACCAGAATTACCTCAAACTTTCAATATAAAAATAGATGACTCCTCTTCATTTTTCTGACAACCTGGTCTCAAATTGTCCAGTTTACTCCAGATACTGATAAAAGTCACTTAAAATGACTATATATATGTCTCCTCAATATAAGAATAAATTCAATCTCTTGGGAAGTAAGCTAATTGGTCCTCTTTTCTTTGGCCTCGTTGATAATCACAAAAAAGATTTTTCCAAAAAACATTAGTTCTCCAAATGGAGAATAGCTGAAGACATTATGATATATGAATGTAATGGAATACTGTTGCTTCATAAGAAATTACAAAAGGGATGCTTCAAAGAAACTTGTGAAGACTTGTACAAATTGATGTAGAATGAAAGAAACAGAAACAGGAAAACAATTTATAAAATAAACAACAATATGCTAAAGAAAAAGGAATCTGAAAGACTCAAGAATTCTGATCAATGCAATAAGCAACCATGACTCTAAAGGGCAGATGATGAAGCAAGCTGTCCACCTCCTGAAAGAGATAAGTAGACTCAAGGGGAAGAATCAATCAAAGATTTTCAGCTATTGCCAATGTGTGGATTTGTTTTGCTTGCCTATAAATATTTGTTACAAAGTTTTTGTTTTCTATTTTTCAATCATGGGGAACAGGAGTAAGGTGGAGACTAAAAGGGGATAGCGATAGGTTTGCCAGGCCATTCTCCCTTCTCCTTGCCCAGTCTCTACAGTATTTAAAAGAAAATACCCAGAAGAGAAAAAAACGAAAATCAGAAAGGAACAAACTGAATGGCTGCTACATGTTGAATTTCTTATATAGTTCTTTTAAAAGCAAGCTATATGTAAAGAGAAATTTCCAATTTCATATAATTATCTTTTTCTGTACTACTTTAAGTGAAAATGCTCACTTTTTGATGTTTAAGTGTAACATATTTTTTTAAAAAAATACACACTATTTGTGAGCTCCTCAATTTTTATAAGATTTTTTTGCAACACATCACTTACAACAATTTTTATATGGAAGAAGTTTCCCATCACCTTCTTCCCTCTTTGTCTTTTCCACAAAGCCCTCAGAACTCCTCAGAGATCAAAGATAAAACTTATCACCTTCTTGCTGACTCCTTAGGAAGAAGCACTTCTTCGTAAAACACTTTTCAACTGTCACTTCAAAAATGACAACATGAGATGTTTTTCTAAACAGCCTGTAATCTTAGAAACATGAACAGTCTCTGAGAGACTTTGAAACATGGGTTACATTTATACGGACAGTTCTCCCTTTAAATGGCAAACCATGACTTAAAAAGATGTTTACATAATGCATATTCACTAGATACATAGGAGCCAAGGACAGAGAAGAGCAGGAGGAACACCAGGGGTCTGAGGGCTGGCAGACCCCTGGGGGCCTGACATAGACATAGACACAGCCAGAAGAGAATGGCTGACAAGTTGGAGTTGGATATAGATGCAGTACTTGAAAGTGGAGGGACAGAAGAATGAGGGGCTGGATATGTGGGCAGGTGGGTGGAATGGAGCAAAGTTTTTCTTCTCTTCCTGCTGGAGATCTCCAGACAAGGCCTTGATCAGGCCACAGTGGTGGTGGTCTCTCTCCATCTGTTCCTCTGCTTTCACTTGAAGGATTTTTTTCAACTTTTTTTTTGGTAAGGGGTTGGGAGATCACAGAATGCCAAGCCAAGGGGCAAGAGTAGAGAGAAAGAGCACAGTGATGAGAGTATAGTAAAATTTATAAGTAAGGTTTTTTGGAATGCAGTTTCTTTTACAATTCTTTTACATAAAATCAAATTTGTGTAATGTGAATTTACATAAAGCTTAAAGTGAGAACTGTTTGCAAGTCCACATCACCAAATGCATACTGGATGTTTCAAACTGGATGTTCTGGGGACATCTCAAATTCAACATCTTCAAGAAGTAATTCATTATCTTTCCCTAAAATCTCCTCTTCTTCCAAATGTCCCAACCTCTAAAAAGGGCATTAACATTCTTCCAGCCTTACAGGTTCATAACCTCATCATTATCCTGTACTCTTCATTCTCCCTCACTTCACCTGCTTGCCCCACCTGGGAAAATCAATTGCCAGTTCTTAACATTTCTCCTCTACAATATTCCTCATATTCAGCTACTTCTCTCTTTAGGCTCTCATCATCACTGACCTAGATTATTTCAATGGGGTCCTAACAGGGTTCACAACCTCAAATTTCTCCCCACTCCAATCCTACCTCCACTCAGCTGCTAAAATGATTTTCTTTAAAAGCATACAGAACCATGTGACTACCCTACTCAATAAACTCCACTAGATTCCTATTATCCCTAGGATCAAATATAAATTCCTATTAGGCTTTTATTTTTCAGGGGGGACTGGAGGATTAGGAATGGGACTTCCCTATCTTTCCCAGGACAGAAGTGCCACTATATTCCACTGTTGATCTACACAGTTTTGATCTGCTCGATTCCGAACATTATTTGGTTCACCCTTATTAAGCAGCTCTGCACTTCTCCTAAACTTTCCCCTTGAGTATGTGGGATGTAGTCAAGACACCTGATCAGCTTAGCTCCACTGCATCTCAGTATTCTTGAGTTCAAACATTCCACCATCCTCACCCTCCTTAGTGCTTCTTAGATACAGGTGGTAGAAAGGATTACAGGTGTGCACTACCAAGCCCAGCTCTCTGCGTGACCCTTAAAGCCCTTCATAACCTTTCACAACAGGCCTCCTACCTTTTTTTTCCAACCTTATTCATCAAAGTGGGTTTCTATTTCTCACATGAATTTCAATCTTCCTTCTTTGTGCTTCTGAACAGGCCATTCCCCAGGCCTGGAACTTCCTTTTCACCTCCACCTTAAAAGTATCCCTCACTTCCTTCAAGGCAGTTTAAGCACCACCTTCTACATAAAGTCTTTTCTGATTTCCTCCAGTTGCTAGTACTCTCCCTTCCTTCCTTGTACTTACACTATACTTATTAATAAGGATTCTTTCATTCTTTTTATTTGTCTTTCGAGCACTTAGCACAGTGCCTGTCAAAAACAATAAATACTCATTATCTGATTGGTTGTAAATGGGAATAATACACTTAACTTCATGGAACTACTGTGTGTAGATAAAGTGAGATACTGAAGGTAAAGGTCTAGAAATACCAAACTATTGTTTTTATAGGTATAAAATGTTTTGAGTTCCTTCAAAATATTTTTCATAAAAATTAGAGAATTAGTAATTGCTTATGTGGAAACATAAGAAATCATATTACCTCTAACCAAGCCAACATAGAGCACATGATGAAGTCCCAGTCACCATCCACCAAAAGAGATGAAGAATATTTCATTAATATGGAAAGTAAGTGGATTATCTCTATGTTTAAGCCAAGTAGTTGAGGAGTTGCTTCTTTCAAATTGCTGCACGAAAAACATAAAGGATTAAAAAGATTAAGTGGCAAAAAACTAAAGATAATTCATTTCAACTTTGTCATTAGCCTTTTGATTTAATATTGTTAGTTTAACAAGCTATGTTAAGAAATACTCTTTATATATAGGAAAAGAAGAAAATTATAGTATAGCTCATGACTTACCAACTGAAAAGAAAAATATCTTCATGGTCACTCTTCCATGACATGATAATTTTTAGTATTTCATAGAGCTTCTCTCTACCATCAAGGCTTCCCTCTTTCAGACAAGAATTCAAAATGGAAAGATATCCAAAACTCCCTAAAGTAAAAATCAATGTGAAAATGATAGCTATTATGTAATAGGACATTTATTCTTTTAAAGGATCAATTTCTTCTCAAATGAATAGTTATTACAACAAATCTATAGGGCACTTACAACTTCCTCAGATTTAGGGATAGGAATAGAAACTAGACCTCCTACTACTAACGCAGGTCAGCACCTTCTCCGCAAGTTAAGTCTTGCATCAGAGGCGGAAACCGACCCCAGTTGGCTCTCTATTTTCTACACCATAGATACCCAAAGTGAGTGATACTGCCCCAGGGAGATCCCAGAATGACTGGGGGGTAGGGATGGCAGTAGTAGCCTCAAGTGACACAAATTCCAGAAGGTTAAAGAAAGAAGATTTCCCAGGGTAAGGGGGTTGGCAACTAAATAATTTTTAAAGGGAGAAGTACACCAAGTAAATTTGGGAACCTCTGCAGTCCATATCATGCTGAGTCTCAACTTTAACATAAAGAAAAAAAAATAATGAGAAACTGATTTAGCCAAACTATATATATGCCTTTGGATTTAGTTTCCCTCATCTGTTAAAGTAAGGAGTATTTTTTTAAAAATACGTTAATTTAAAAAACATTTCCTCTATTTTCCTCCATCTTCCAAATGTCACTTTCTTTTTTATCACCATCTATATGGCAAGCAAAAAGAAAATACTTCATGGTGATTTCTATGCAGAGTAAATAAAATTCAATTCTTATTACCTACCCTAAATAGCTAATCAATACGATAGAGAAACACTGAATGGATTGGAATTATGGTGTATGTTTCCCTTTTCCTTCACATGCTAATTAACAGTTAACAAGGGAAGAGATGGGGTTAAGATCTGAGAATGCATTGTGATACAGTGAGAAGTATCTTAAACTAGCAATCAGGAGACTTATACATTTAGAGCTAAAAAACAAAGTTTAATGCTCTGAGGAAGAAGCATCTACATATCCAAACAGGAATGATTAAGTTGAAGGTACTGCTAAGTGATCATCATGTAAGAGAAGAGAAAAAAATGGTAGCAGGTGATTGATAACTCAATGCTGATGGGAAATGAGGAAGTTATAATTAACCTGATTATAGGAACAGAGATCTCTTGTCTTTCCAGAGTATGTACTCACAATATACCAGAGAAGCTCTCTAACTACTTTCACATGGGAAAAAATGATCACTAAGTCTTACCAAAAAGGAATAATATAGGATCTCAATATCTAGACATATGCTAAAGATCTTCTGCCAAAAAGAGAGCAGCTAATAATTTCTTGATCTGAATTACTGATAACTTCATCCTTCAGAAGGAAGAGAAACCAATGGGGAGAATTTTTCTTTTGTTTGACCAACAGGGAAGGAGGTGGGGATTGATGAAAATTTTGAGGGAAAAGTTTTCAACTGCCTTCTAGAATTTGTAACAGAAAAGAAAGCCAGATTGATATATACCCTAGATTTTCAAAGAGCAGATTTCAAAAGAATATGTAGAAATCTATAGGCTAAAATTCTACTAACAAAATCAGTCCAAAAGGGATGGGATGCACTGGAAATTCAGAAAACAGAGGAAAAACTTGCAGTGAGGAGGAAAAGGAGATGTCTGAAACAAAAAACTCACAAATCAACCTAGAGTTTTAAAAACTACATATACAATGTGGGAATAAGAGAAAACAACAGAAGGTAAACATAAAAGTGTGGAATGATATTGTATAAACATCAGGCAACTGTGAAACATCCAGAGAAGCATGAAAAACTTTAGATAAACTGATAAGCAGAATCAAAAAGAAAAAACACAAGGACCACAAAAATATAAATTAAAAGAATGCTAAAAAGGAAGCTGAGTGTGAGTAAAAACTATGACGCTCCAGGGGAAGAAGTAATGAAAAGATACATCCTTCCTTATGGCAGAGAAATGTGGGAAGGAGAAAGGCTCTACTGGGCAAAAACACTGAATACATCTGTCAGATGTAGTAACTGTGTCAGATGTATTTGCTTAATTTCTTTATGCATTTCTTTGGTATGATAGAAGTTGATTTTTCTATTTCTCCTTTTAATAGATTAATATAAATAATGCCTCATATTTCTTTACTATATATGTGTGTGTATGCATGCATGCGCGTGTATGCGTATGCATACAGTGTAGAGCGCTAAAATTCAAAATTAAGGCTGGCAAGAAAAGCCAAGGACAACAAGAAGATGGTTGTAAGTTTTTTTTGTTTTGTTTGGGTGGGGAGGGAGAATGGTACTGCTTAATATTATTGGGGGTAAAGAAGCAGTTCAAAGAAGGTAGGATCACTGTCTGGGTTTGAACAACAAGGTAAGTAACAAGCCAAGGTAGAACTACTCATTTTTAAATTTACTTCCCTGCCAAGGAGAATGATAAAAGGAATGAATGAGAAAAAGAAGAAAAATGAGTGATTAAGGAGATAATGAAGAGAGAACCTCTTTACCCTTAATGAATTCAAGTGTCCTGTCCCAGAGGAACGATATCCTTATTATAAAAAGAAATGGCTGATATTATTGCTGAATCAATGTCAGTGATACCTGACAGATAGTAGAGAAAGGAAAGGGCAATGTGGGATTGACTGGAGAGGCCAAATGTACTGGTTCTCAAAGATTGAAAGAGAACAGTATGTATGAAGCTGTAGAACAGTTTAGATGGAATAAATTCAACAAAGTATCAAACAATTTATAGGAAAGGAAACAATGTTACAAAGCTTCATTAATAATGTCAGGCCTTACTAAACTTATTTCCTTTTCTAAGTTACTAAACTATTAAATTAGAACAATGTCAGTTTCCCTAGATATTAGCAATGTATTTGCTTTGCCATTTTTGTGAAAAAGATGTAAAAATAGAGTAAATTAAATGGACTAGGAGATAGTTAAACGGTCAGACTCTCACTAGAAGTGAGCAGAAAAGAACAATTTATACAACAATCACACATAAAGAAAAACAACTTTGAGAGACTTGAGAACTCTGATCAACACAACGACAAACTGACTCAAGGGCTCATGATCAATCACATTACTCACTCTTGACAAAGAGGTGATAGAAACGGTGAAGAATGAGGCATACATTTTTTAAATTCCTTTTGCTTAACTATGCTTATTTGTTAGAAGGACCAGGTTT
>JAQQSK010000064.1:51355-62737 GCA_028658325.1 Potorous gilbertii
TTAATAGCAATCTACAGTTTTATGTACAATCTTATTTTCTGGTTTACTATATAAGTGGAAATACCCTTTTTATTTAGTATGTGCTAAGTTAGATAGAATAAGTCAGTGTAAGGTAGTTTAAATAAGAATTAGAAAACAAAACTGACAGGACATCTCTAGTAGAATGAATGCTCCAGGAATCTATGCTTGTGAAGATGCAAAAAGGTTTTGCCAGACTAAAACATTGCACGAAAAAGAACATAACAAAATTTAATAGAGACAAATGCAAAGTGTTTCAAGGTGGGTTCAAAACCCCATCTTCAAGAGATCTGGGAGATTTATGGTCAGATAGCAGATGGTCTAAAAAAGATCTGGGGGGTTTGGTGGACTGTAAGAGTGTGAATATGGCAACCAAAAAAAGCAACTGTGAAATTGGGCTCCAGGAATAAAGAGGTGAAAGGCCTACTATACTCTGCCCTCAGAACACACCAGGAATACTGATTGGTTCTAGGAATCCCAGTTAAAGAAGGCTATTTCTCAACTGGAAGACACACAAAAGAAAACAAGGGCAGTAAAGGAACTCAAGGTGATACCTTATGAAGATTAGTTTACAGTATTAGGGAAAATGTTTAGTGTAGAGAAAGAGAAGATTTAATGAAGACATGGTAGCTATTTCATAGAAATAAGCAGAAAACGCATAGCAAACTTAGTATTGATCTTAAAATAAAATATCCGTAAGTGGAATGGTCTGCTGCAGCAGTTGGTGGACTCCCATTCATTAGAATTCTTCATATAAAGGTTGAACAACCAGCTGCTACATGGGCTGCAGCGAGAATTCTTTTTTTGGCTATGTATAGAACCAGAGAGTCACCGAGATCCCTGCCAACAGTGAAATTCTGTTATTTTGTCATCTGGGTTCTCAAAGTCACTGCACTCCTTGGTTTTCTCATCTATAATATTAGAGGATTTACAAGATAAAACATAGGGAACCTCCAAATATTACAATATGTTGGCAAGGTGTTCTATGCTCTTAAATAAAGGACAGGACTAAAAGGTTCACTATGGCTATAAACCTTTATGATGGTATGTAGCAGAGGCACTACTATACGACAGGAATAGTGACAAATGATCACCTTCCAGCAAGATACACTGCCCTGTTATTAACATGTCATGTATTGTACTTGTTAATTAATTTTTCATTCTAAAAATAAATATCACCTCCAGTCATAACTACTCAATGATGTGCAGATAAACATGGAAGTTATTTTTTTGGGGGTTCACTTACCATCAATATTACAAAGATCTTTCTTTGTGCATGTCAAAAGTCTAGCTGTACACTGGTTAACAAGTTCTTCCTTATCTTCTAAAGGCAAAAATGGAGACAGACTCTGAACAGTATGCAAACTACCTTCTGTTAGTGGAAAAAACCTGTCCACAGAGGGGAAAAGATGTTACAGAAAGATTTTAAAAATGACACCTCTACCATACACTTGTATAGTTAATTCAGAAAAATCCCCAATTTTCATCCCTCTTTTGTTCAGGCTATTCAACTCATATCACATAATGCATCAGGAGAAATGCAGGGCAAATCTGGCCAAAAACAATGGTCAGTGTGAATACCACACTGTCAAAACCAAAGGATATATCCCTTTTTTCTGCTAACAATTAACTGTTTTTCTTATTTTATGTTTTGTACTTTTGAGATCAAGTCTCCCTATCTTACCTATAACCAGAAGTAGAGTAACCCACTCATGGTTCCTCTTATGCACTGTCATGCTTTGTACTATAATTATTTGTAAATCTGTCTGATTCCTACCCCCAAAACAGTTTCAATTTCTTGGGGTCAGAGACCTTGACCTTTAAATAATTTTATAGCTACATTTTGAAATCATAGAGTAGAAAACCAATTTCCCTACAGAGGATATTCCTTGAAAAACAATTAACAGTGATCAGTATGAAGGTTCGAGCAGCTCTGTTTCCAACCCAGATCAGTTCAATCCTCTTTTCTCAGTCTGATGTCCCTCCATTTCTGGGGTCTAATGCACTGATGTGTTAGTGTTAATAATTAGTTGTATTAGTGTGGCTACCCTATGAACATAATCCATTCCATCTCAGAACTCACAAGCTCAAACTATCCACTGGCCTCAATCTTCCTGGTAGCAGAGATCATATCACAGGACTCCCGCACCACATGTGGAATGAATTGATTGTATTCATGAGAGATCAAGGGGGAAGGAGCAAACACTTCCAAGTAGGGAGCAGGGCAAAGGGAGGAAAAATTCTCAAGGAGAAAGTCTTTAATTTGGGCTTTGAAAAAAAAAATTAAGATTTCAAACTATGGAAATATAGGAAACATGTTAAGAATATGGGCATTTAGAACTTGGGAAAGTATGGAGTTGTAAAAGCCTCAGACATGTTTGGAGAACAAAGAGTAATTTGGTGTGGCTGAAAAGAAAGGTATGGAGTAGGCTAATCAAAGATAAGACAAGTGTGGAGTATCCTGGAGATGAAAATAAGGAGTTTTTAATTCATCCAAAGGGCAACAGGGAATCACTGAAAGTTTCTGAGCAAGAATGACATGATTAAAGCTCTACTTTAGGAACTCTGATTTGATAATATTCTACAGGATGACTGGAGATTTGATAATGTTCTACAGGATTAGTGGGACAGTAAGAACAGAGATTATTTAAGCAACTGTAATTCATAGTGCAAGAGGCAATAAAGGCCTTCCATCTGTTTTGTACAGCTCCTGACCTAAAAATGGTTTTTTACCATTTAAATACAATTTTACTGTACTTTCAAAGTAAAGTTTTGTTGTATTTTAAAATGCAAAAAACATTCTTAGCTCATATGGGGCAGGTCTCAGCCCATAATGCGTTGACCCCTGCCCTAAACTATGGCCAGTAGCACTAAGAACATAAAGTAAGTGATAGCCTTGAGAACTATTGCAGAATTATAATCAATATAACTTGGCAAATGATGAACTATTCACATGGATTTTTCTAGTAGCCAGTTCAGAGTGTGGGTCTGGAGCTTGGGAAAAAGTAAGAGTCATTCACTAAATAAACTAAATACCTAAAGTCATGGGATGATATCATTACCGAAGAGAATTTTTAAAAAGTAAATAATAAATGTATTTAACAAATAAAGTAAAAATCCTAGAAAATATATGCATTAAGGAAGCAGAAGGAGAAAAATTACTCTGGAGAAATAAGGAAAGAAATAGCTAAGTTCATTGTTGTGGAAGCCAAAAGAGAGATAATCAAGGAGGAAAATGTATGGGTACTGCAACAGCACAGAAATGTAGGGGATTATTACTGCAAAAAGACTACAGAAGTTAGCAATTAAGTGACTGATACCCTTGACAAAAAAAATACCAAATATGTGGTGTCATGAAGTCATATTGTAAAGGATTAAGGAACACTGACATTAAGAGAAAGTGTAGGAAGTAATGTAAAAAATGGCTCTATTTTAATAGGGTTAGTAGTTAGTGCATGGATCAAGATAGAAGGTTATAATGAAGCTTTAGAGCATGGCAGAGTTAAAGAAAAGCTTTTTTTTAAAGTATTGGGGACACGTTTATAGACAAAAGAAATTTGCTAGCAGAGAGGGAGAAGTCACAGATATGACAGGGAATGATGGAGCAAGATCAAAAAGAAGGGATAAAAAAAATTCAGACAGAATTCACCCTAACAAGAACTATCTCCTCTGAAATAAGGAAGAAAAAAAAGAGGGAACATAAAAATTCTGAACTGGGGTAACTCAAATCAGTAGTCAGAATTAGTTATGAGGACTAAGACATGGCCATATGACTGCTGGCAATAATGCAGTAATGGAAGTAAAGGTCATGGAAGCTGCACAATAAAAGTGAGGAGAACTGAGAGGTTCCTGAAGCAAAGAGGTGAGTGAAGAAAGGAGAGGAATACTGCCAGCTTGGTACTTTAGTACCCAGAGAAGTCTTTAGATGGCTGTAATGAGAACAAGGAAGCTTATGGGATGGTGTGGAGTTCAAAAACAAATGGATCTGAGTGACAATGCAAAAACACTTTCTAGAAGTATATTTATCACTTTTCTCAACTTGAAGTGAAGGACAAAGTGGTCTTTAATGGAAAGGGTTTCAAGAAAAGAGGTATGTCATCAGGTGACATCTAGGTTTACTCAAAACAACAATACAGAAAGAGTAACCAAGAAAAAGGTTAATAATGTCTGTTATTGACAGAAAACCGCTGAAAGTATATTATACTGTACTGAAACCAGCAAAGTGATTCCTTTAAATAGTTGCAGTAGTAGTAACAACACCAACAGAGAGCTTCAACTTGTACAGAAAAAATAACTGAAGTCAGTGCATGACTAAGGCAAAAAAGCGCTCTCCAAATAGCTTGGGCGGGGGAGAATACTGCCATTAAGGCAATCAGACAAAGGAGGTGGTAGTCGTCTTCCCACTGTCTACACAGCTTCTTTGATAGAATTGGCTCTTCAACATTTTATCTTTAGTTAAAATGTCATTACATCTCTTGGTATATGACTAGAATTACTAGAAATATCTTCAATTAAGAGTTCAATTAATTATTAAAAGCCACTTGCATACTATAACACAAGGTAATTCTAAACATTTGCTGTCTAACTTTCTTAAACAGCTCAGAGAGACTGATTTAAATACAGTGTTCTTCTTTTAAGAGCAAAGGATACTGAAGATCTGCTTCTACTACTTTAACAAGAAAAAAAATTAATTTGCCCTAATTCTGAAAAAGTAATAACTTCATGACAAAAACTGAGAAGAGACTTTTGAAATGCATTGTTTAGACAAGCACCAAGTGACACCAAAATAAAAGTCACTTTCTCAAATGGAATTCAGTTGGAAGCACTTAGGAAAAAAAAAGCATTCCTTACAAAAATGAATTTTTAAAAATACAACTAGCCTTTGCTAAAAACTATATAAGTTCATTAGTTCATTTCAGGAAATGGTAGTATGCATAACTGCCTAAAGAGAAATTATGAAGCATAACAATTATAAATTAAAATACCCTTCTGTTGTCTTATAAAGTTGTTTAACTTCATCAGGTAAAATGTTCTTAGAACGTATCAATTTAGAAATAGTTAGAGCCCAAAGCGTACCAGTGTCCCTGGACCTAAAAGAAAACAATAGAAAAAAATCGTAAGAAAAGCTATTTTATAAAATTTATAAATGGTTTTAAAATTAGCTATAAGGGCCACCTCTGTAAAAATATTACATCTCTTTTCAAATCGCAAATAAAACAACTTTGATCTCTCATATCCTTTATTTTGGCAAACAAAGAAAAAGCATGCACTGAACAGATTGTGAGAAGGTACAGACACAAATTCATTGAAAGTAGAGCTATGAACTGATCCAACCATTCCATAAAACTCAACTGGAACTATGCTACAAAAGATACTAATCCTTAAATTTATACTCCTTCATTAAATAATCCCAGTGCTGACCATCAGAGATCAAACCAAAATATTCCCAGCAGTAATATTTTTAAAAGCAAAAAGTTGGAAACAAGTGAGTATTCAACAGTTATAGAGAATGGTTTAATTATATACAGTATATGAAAGCAGTAAAAATACATGAAGACTAGTATGAATTAATGCAGAACCAGTAAACAATATACACAATGATGACAACTAAAAGGCTGTTTTCCTGGGGAGGGGGGGGCTGTTTTATGTGGAGGTACTATAGTTGGGTTTGTTTATAGCAAAATACCAAATATGTCAATTAAATGTGTTTTTTTTAAATTTTCCACAGAGGGTATCTAATTACCCTATGTCTGTACAGCTGTCTGTTTTTTTATCTACTGCCACAGTCAAAAGAATTATTTCCTTAAGCTTCTGGTATCCTCACTAATTAATGACTTCCACTGTTTATATCAGCTAACACTCTAAATCCAAAAAGGATCTGTAACCTTCAAGTCCTATGAGAAGTAGCAGAATGGAGGTTAAGGTGAGGCCTAGGGATGCATTTACTAGATGTGACCATCTATCTATTGGGGAATGACTAAATAAACTGCGATACAGGAAAACACTGGAATCTTATTGTTCCATCGGAAATAAAGATAAATATTGTATTTTAAAGACAAATGAAATCACAGCTAAAATAAATATAGAAATACACACACACACATCTCATTTCCAAGATTTTACGCAAAATGCTTCCTATCTACATGAGTGATTTTCTAAATAACACTGAATTAGGCAACACAAATATTATTATTCTTATTTTTAAAATGAGATAACTGAGACTTGGGGAGAGTAAGTGACTTTCCCACAGTTACAGAGTAGTACTGAGTAATGAAGACTCACGTTATCTTCAACACAATGACTACCAATCTCAAGATAAAGAAATATAAATCAATTCTCTGGGTGAAAAGGCAATACATGAAGTCACCTCCACATCTCCGGACAGCTTACATCATAAAGAAATCAGGAACTAAAATGGCTTCTTACCTGTTAAATATCAATTGTAGCAGTCCAGGTATCTTGCTAAGTACACATAAATTATTGTAAGTAACACCCATTCCTTGAAGCATCTCACGAAATTCAATTAGCATGCTATTTGGATTTTCTAATTCTTCACACCACTGCAATGAATAGAGCAATTCTGCAACTAATGAAAAGGACAAGATCAGACTAAAAAAATGCACTGCGCATAAATACTTCAGCCATTTCCATTTGCCCAATCTCACTTCACAACATTGAGCACTCTGTCCCCTCTTCCTATATAAGGACCACAAAAATGGATTGGTTGGAGCAACGGATTCAAGGATGAAGTCTTACTTTTGCATCTGGTAAGTGCTAGGCTCTTCCCCTTGCCATGACTTTTTCACTTTGAATAATTAGCTAACAGTACTACTTATCGTTTCAGCTTCTTATTCTTTCCATAATGCATGTTATACTCCTCTGCCAGGAGCCTCAAAGTTGTATGGAAAAAATAATTTATTAAATTATACTAATTTTTTTGATACACTTGAAGTTTAAAATTGTCTCCCTCCCTCTTAACCCATCCCACAACCCAACTAGAGAAGGCCATCATTCAGCACGGATAGATAAATAAAAGCAACTGAGGCATACTCCTATTTATCAGCTGTTTTCCTGGAGAAGGCTAGCATCTTCCTTCATAGGTCCTTTGTAGCTGATCTGAATATTTGTAATACTCAAAATAGCTTAATTGCTCACAGTTACTCCTCCAACACCTTTGTTCTCTTGGCTCCACTCACTTCATTCTTCATTGTTTCATGCAAGTCTTTTCAAGTTTTGCTGAAGTCAAACTGCTTATCATTTCTACAGCACAGCAATATTGCCTCACAATCACAGGCTACAACCTGTTCAACCACTCCACAATCGACGGACATCGCCCCAATGTCAGTTCTACCACAATGAAAGCGACTACAAATACTTTAGAGCACAGAGGTTCTGGGAAATGGACTAGTGTACTAGTGGTATTGCTAGGTCAAAGGGTATATAGTTCTCTAATTCTTTGGGCGTAATTCCAAATTGCTCACCCAAATGGTCTCAGTTTCACCAACAGAATATTAGTGTCACAATTTTTCCACATCCCTTGTAACATGTCATTTTCCCCTTCTGTCACTTTAGCCATTGTGATACGTGAGGAGATATCTCAAAGTTGTTTTAATTTACATTTCTCTAGTGAACAGTGATTTTGAGTATTTTTTCATATGACTACAAATAGCTTTGAATTCATCTAAAAACTGCCTTTTCATTTCCTTTGACCACTTGTCAAATAGAGAATGACTCATGGAATTATACATTTGACAAAGTTCTCTATATATCTGAGATGTAAGACCTTTATAGAAACCATCTATAAAATTTTTTCCCCAATTTTTTCCTTTCATTCTAATCTTGGCTACATTGCTTTAACGTGCACAAAATGTTTTTAATTATAATCAAAATTACCACTTCAAATCTCAGAATACTCCTGTTTACTCTGATAAGTAATATATTCCATGTTCTTCTAATTTACTTATGATGTATTTCCCCTTTGTATCCAGGTTATGAATCTATTTTTGCCTTATCTTGATAAATGGTCGTAAGATAGTGGTCATTACCCAATTTCTATCAGACTGCTTTACAGTTTTCCCAACAATTTTTCCTCAAATAGTGAATTCTTACACCAAAGGCTTAAATCCTTGTATCTGTCAAACAACTATAATAATTTACTACTATGTATTGAATGTCTACTCTGTTCCCCTGATATACCCTTGTATTTCTTAGCCAGTGCCACCTTACAATACAGTTTAAGATCTGGTACTGCTAAAACTCTTTCCTTTACATTTTTCCCCATTAATTCCTTTATTATTCTTGACCTTCTATTCTTCCAAATGACTTGTCATTTTTTTCTAACTCAATGAAATAATTTTTGGTAACTTAATTGAAATGGCACTGAATAAGTAGATTACTTTAGATAGTGTACCCATGAACAATTAATATTTCTCCAATGATTTAAATTTGACTTTATTTGTATAAAGTGTTTCATAATTATGTTCATGTGCTCCTGGATTTATCCTAGAAGATGTACTCCAAGGTCTTGTATGCTACCTAGTTTTTTTTTTAAATGAAAGTATCTGTTATTGTCTCTTCTTGCAGTATTTTCTTGGTGATTATAGAAATGCTGATGATTTATGTGGATTTATTTTACATTTACATATAAATATTACATTATATAAATTTTATATCCTAGTACTTTGCTAAAATTGTTTCAATTAGCTTTTTGGTGACTCAAGGATTTTCCAAGTATATCACCATATTGTCCACAAAAAGAGGTAGTTTTATTACCTAAATCACCATTCTCATATTTCAATGTCTTTTTCTTATTGCTAGCATTTCTAATAAGATATTCAATAATACTGATGATAATGAGCATCACCGTTTCACTCCTGATCTTACTGGAAGACGTCTAGCTTATCCCCATTTCAGAAGTAATGCTTGCTCATGGTTTTAGATATACGCTTATCATTTTAAGGAAAAAATCCATTTATGCCTGTTTTCAAGGGTTTTTAATAGGAAGGAGTGTTGCATTTTATCAAGTTTTTTTCTGAGATGACCATATTACTTTTCTTACTTCTGTTATTGATGCAACCAATTATGTTAAGCCTTACACGAAACAATTCCTGCTATAAATCCCACTTGGTCACAATGTAAAATTGTAATATATTGTCGTGTTCTATTAACTAGTATTTTGAGATTTTTTGTATCTGTATTCGTTATGATTTTCTTTCTGTTTTTGCTCTCCCTGGTTTAGGTATCAGCACTATATTTGTGTCTAAAATGAGTTCTTTCTTTGTCTATTACTCCAGATCATTTATTTAATTTAGGAATTAGTTGATCTTTAAATGTCTGGTAGAATTCACTAGTAAATCCATCTGGTCCTGATGCTTTCTCCTTAGCATGAATTTTTCTAAAATATACTTTTTTAGATGTTCTATTTCCTCTTCTGTTAACCAAGGCACTTTAGGTTTTTGTAAATATTCTTCCATTTCACTTAAATTGTTAAATTTATTGGCATATAATGGGGCAAAATAATATTTAATAATTGCTTTGATTTCATCTTCATTACTGGCATATTAAAACTTTTCATTTCTCAGATTTGTGATTTGTTTTGCTTCTCTTAATAATATTAACCAATATTTTATTGATTTTTCTCAAAAAACCAACTCCTGGTTATATCTATCAATTCAATGATTTTCTTAAATTCAATTTTATAAATCTCACGTTTAATTTTAAGGATTTCTAATTTGGTATTTAATTGAAAGGGTTTTATTTTTCTAGTTTTTTTAAATTGCACCCCCAATTCACTGACCTGATCTTTCTCTTTTTTACTGATGGTAAGCATTTAAAGATATATATTTTTCTGATTATGTTTTTGCTGCATCCTATGGGTTTTGTTATTTGATTATCATTCTCTTTAATAAATTTATTGTTTCTCTGACTTGTTCTTTAACCTACTCATTCTTAAAGATTAGCCTCCAATTAATTTTTAAACTGTGTTTCCATGATCACTTGCGAAATAGAATTTTTAATGCATTATGACCTGAAAAGGATCAATTTAATATTTTTTCTTTTATGCATTAACTATAAAGTTTCTATACCCTAATACATGGTCTACCAATGAGAAAAAGGTACATTTCTTTCTGTTTCAATTCAATTCTCTTCAGATACCTATCTTATCTAGGATTCGAATTATCTCCCTGACTTTTTTTTTTTAACTTAGACTTATCTCCTTCTTCGAGGGGAAGGCTGAAGGCCCCCAGTAAAACAGTTTTGCTATCCATTTCCACCTATAATTCATTCAGCTTTCCCTTTTAAAATTTTGAGTGCTATAGCATTTGGTACATATAGGTTTAACATTGATATTATTTCATTAACTATGGTACCTTTTATATAATGCAGTTTCCCTATTTATCTCTTCTCGCTTTAACTATTATATTTGGCTTTAACTTTATCTGATTCTTGTAGATCAGATTTTTCTCTTCAGTTCTTGTCCTTTCCTCAAGAAAACCTTAAAGTTCTTTAATTCACTCTTCATTTTTTTTCTATGCAAGATTAAAGTGAGCTTTACTAGGTAAGTTACTTTTAAAACTAGCTCCTTTGCTTTTAATATCACGTTCCATGCCCTTCAGTCAATGTAGAAGCTGCTAAATTTTGTGTTATTCTGACTGTAGCTCCACAATACTTAAACTTTCTTTCTTGCTGGCAAAATTTTCTCTTTGACCTGGGAGCTTCAAAACTTACCCATAATGTTCCTATGAGTTTTCATTTTGGTGTATCTTTCAGGTGGTAATTCATGGATTTTTCCAATTTCTATTTTACCCTCTAGTTCAGAGATTCCCACAATTATTTGGCCTACTGCCCCCTTTTCAAAACAAAACAAAACAAAACTACTCAATGACCCCCTGGAAATCTACTTTCTTTAAACCTTCAACACTCTGAAATTTCCATCATTCAAAAAAAATACTTGTTTAAATGAAGCATCTTAAATTTAATAATTTATTGAAAATTTGTGGGCTTTTTCTTGCATTGAAATTTTGGTAACACAATAATGAATCATGTACCATATAGTATCATAGTGTAAATAAGTCATCACATACATATATTCTTGCCAAAGCATGATGGACTTCCCAACAATGAACGACATGCTCACCTGACAATACTTGCTTATTAAGACCTGTCAGCTAATTTGACCACTGATGGGTTATAACTTGAATTTTGTGTTTATTTGGAAAATAATGTAATTACTATGATTAACTCTGTTATACAACAGATTAAACATGTACAAACGGTTTTTCAAAACTCTCTTCTTTCCTTATGTTTCCACTGCGCACTTATTTTCACACAATGCCCCTCAACTGCACCTAAGGCTACCACCCC
>JAQQSK010000065.1:0-27836 GCA_028658325.1 Potorous gilbertii
AATCTTGTGAAAATGAATGTAAAAAGTTAAATAAATTTATTTAAAATAAAAAAAAGAAGGAATATATATAACAAAGGCCAGGAAAAATGCAGTTGCCTGGTGCCTTGCAAATCTAGTCAAAAAGACTTTAACCATAAATGCTGGAGGGAGGAGAAAATTGTTGATATTCCTCAATTTTCCTCATATTCCTCAAGTTAGGAAACATAGAGATTAGCTACCAAGAAGGTACAAGAATAGCCACAGAATAAGTAGAGTCATCCAGAAGTTCAAAGACAACAAGGAAAGCAATTTCCCAGGCTTATTATAAACCTAAACTACCCTCCTCTCCCCTCTACCTGCACAGCATTTTTCCAGCTAATCCCTTCTCTCCACTCTCACAGCTACCATCTTTGTGCGGTCCCTCTTCATCTCTCACCCAGACTATTCCAAACACCTGATTTTTGTCTCAAATCTCTTATCTCTCCAGTCCATCTTCTGTACTGCTGACAAAGTAATTTTCCTTAAGTATAGTTCTGACCTGGTGACTTCGCTAGCCTATCAACCCCAATGACCTTCCTATTACCTCTAGGATTAAAAATATATTATTTTTTTTAGTATCTATGCAACTTGGATTCATCCTATCTTTCTTGGTTTAATGTATACTGCTTTGCTTCCCATATGCTGTGACCTATGAAACAGATCTTCTCTCTGCTCTTTAAATTTGATGCTCCATCTCTTATCTCAACACCTTTGTCTGAGAAAGAAAATAAGGAAAGAAAGTCAGGTATGTAGGATGAAATACCTGGAATGCATCCCCTCCTTACCTTTGCCTCATAGAAGGCCCCTCCACCTTTAAGATGTAGCTCAATTTCCATCACCTGACCATCACCCCCAACTACTAGAAACCTCTTTTTCAAATGCACCTATATTTTACCTACTTTTTATATACTTGCAATTATTAACTTTATTTGCTACTCTAAATATTTTCATATGTATATGTCTCAACCATTAGAAAGACAGCTCTTTGTGAATATGGATTCTAATTATTTTTTGTACTTGAATCTCCAGTATCTATGACAATGCCTGGCACGTGGATGTTGTTCAGTTGTTTCAGTCATGTCTGACTCTTCCTGATTCCATTTGGGCTTTTGTTGGCAAAGATACTGGAGTCATTTGATATTTCCTTCTCTAGCTCATTTTTACAAATGAGGAAACTAAAGTGAACAGTTAACTGACTTGCCCTGGGTCACCAAGCTAGTAAGTGTCTGATTCCAGGTATGAACTCAGGTAGATGATTCTTTTTGACTTCAGGCCCAGCACTCTATACATTGTGTCTGCTAGCTGGCATACAGTAGGCATTTAATAAATATTTTATTGATGGATGATAGTACAACCTATGATCTCAAATATGCATACACAAATGCCCAAAGTTTGGGCAGCAACAGAAGGAACTAAAGATACTAATGCAATAAAACAAATTTGGTCTCATAGGAATCATCAAGATTTTGCAGAATGAAGGCCATTCCTTCAAACTATTTAAATAGAAGCTTGATAACTACTTAATAGGTATTTTGCAGTGTATATTCCTTTAGTGCATGAGTTAGATTAGATGGTCTCAAGTTGCTTCGGACTCTTAAGTGATTTTATCAAAAATAGAGATCTTCTTGTAATAACAATGCAGCTGGGGAAAAGGAAAGAAATAAGCATTTATATAATGCATACTATATTCCAGGGCTTATATTAAACACTTTAAATATATTATTTCATTTAATCTACACCAAAGCCCAGTGAATTATTAGTATCTTCTTTTTATAATTGAGGAAACTGAGGCAAACAGTTTAAGTGACTTGCCTAGTTATTGTCTGAAACTGGATTTCAAGTCAGCTTTTCCTCCCTCCAAATCCAGATGTCTGCCGTGCTACCTAGCTACCTAGTTTGATTTCACTTTCATGATTTTTGTCATTATTTAGACATCAGAACTTTTCATTATTTACAAACACTGAGGTTTTGTGTACATGAGAGACTCCAAATTTCATAAGAGCAGAAACCTTGACTTTTCTAAATTTTGTATCTTCATCAGGAGCTAACATAGTTAGCTCATACTTCATCTCTTTCTTCCTCTTCATTTTTCCCTCTTATAATCCCTGGCTTTCTTTAAGATTCTTTAATTAGCAATCATTTATGGGTATAAGAAAATAATATCTCTCCTATATTTAATAATTTATTTGTATATTGGGACCAAGGATTTTCCCCTTTTTTACTTCTTCATCCAGAAACCAACAAGTGTGGAAAATTTCTCTTAGAGATTTACCCAGACCAAGATCTAATCAGACAACAAATAAATTCCAAGTGTGGGCTAATGGATGTATTCCTGCTTATTGTCTTTAGTCAGACAGGCCTGGGGACAGGACTCTACTTACCATAAAGACAGATGATATGGAAACTGATGTCTCTGATCCAGATTTGAATGATTTAAGTCCCACACCCCCAAGACATTCATTTTAATATCACCCTCACCTGTCTTTGTGTCAACCAATCCCAGTTGATTGCCACCCCTCAGGTGCACCTCTTCTTTGAAAGGTATATAAACTGTGACCCCATCACCATTAGGGGTCTTTGGTCTAAGAGAGGCAGCCAAATTGTTTTATTAATAATCTGCTGGCCTTATTAACAAAATGATTGAATTATCCAGAAGCCATGTATAATAAACTTTTTTAAACATCACATGGGAAATCCTTTCTAATTTTCTTAGTAATCAGTTCTCTCTTCTTCAAATTACATTGTACTTATCTATCTATCTGATTAAAAGTCACATAGCACCAATAGAATGTTAATTACATGGTAACTGGCATTCTCTCCACCCCTGCTTTTGTATCCTCTATTCCTAGTACATAGTAAGTACTTAATACATGCTTGTTGAATTGAATTGCACACAGTAGGCATCTGATGAATGTTTCCTGAATTTAATTGAACTGTACTGAATGTTTATTTTGTAGTTTCATTGACTCCTGTGGCTTCACCGATCACCTATACATAGACAACTTGCAAAACTTAATTATTTTTAATAAATGTACATACAAGAATATATATTATAATTGTATAATATATATTATAATTATATATGCTATATAGTATAAAAATAATAAATGTAAAATATACTTAATAAATATAAAACTTAATTATAAATTCCAAACTCTCTGACAAGCTCTAATCTTACTTTATTTTTCTCCTTGACACTACCACTCAAGTGTCCCATTGAGACTACAAACTCAATCTTCTAAAAATGAATTGATTATGGTAGTTAACTCCCTTTTTTTTACCCAGTTATTATGAATGAAAATCTTAGAGTCATATTTGACTTCTCTCATCTTTGACATCACAGTTGATCTATTGACAAGGCTTCCTAACTCTATTTCCACTTGAATCTCTCCACTTTATCTCCAAAGTTATTTCCCTTTTACATTCCCACGGTCATCATGTTCATTAAGGCCAGCAGATAGACCTGTAGTTAGTAAGATCTGAGTTCAAATCTGGACTCAGATAGTTAATAGTTGTGAATGATCCTGAGCGAATCACTTAACTTCTATCTGCCTCAGCTTCCTCATCTATCCAATCATGATAATAATATTAGCACTTTCACCCCAGGGTTGTTGTAAAGATAACATATGCTAATATTTGTAAAGTACATCACAAACTTTAAAGAATACATAAATGCCATATATGGTTAATATTCAATTTTTCTATTTTATTGCCTACATTTTTTCAATAATGTTGATGGTAATCATAGATGGCATTTGTATGGCACTTTAAGGTTTCCAAAATATTTAACATAATCTTTGAATTATGCAATATGCTTATTTTCAGTTTGGGAAGCTGGGCAAAGGAATCTAAAAGGAATATCCCCTGGCTATAATCTAGAGTGTATAGTCTATTGCATATTTAATCACAAACAATAAAAAGCATTTTGGGGAACCAGTTAAATATGGTGAAAACAGAAGCTATTTTGTTGCCTGATTGCATTTAAATTAGATCCTAGTTGAAAAGATTGTTCAATGTGCTGATCACAGAATACCCTGGAGAGAAGAGATAGCTTTTATTTGCCAAGTCATTGGCAGAAAATTCATAAAGAGGAGGGACAGAATTTAACAGACATGTCAATCTCATTCTGACATATGATGGTAACATAACATAAAACACATTCCTCCTTAAGGCCAAACTGGTCTACTTATGATTTTATGCTGGTTCCACCTTTTTTCACCTGATGCATTTACTCAAATCATGCCCAAGTTTTAGAATGTTCTAGGTTCTCTGAATCACTGATCCCAACTACATATAACCCCTCTTTCTCTGCTCACATAGTACTTAAAACAATCAAATTAAGACTTATACGTACTTGTGTTCTATATTTTAATCTCTCCATTAAATTAAAAACTCATGGACAGGAACCATATCTTATTTATCTTTGAATTTCTCACACCTTTGTACTTTGGTTTAAATTCTTTCAATGAGCTCTGAGTTTATCAGTGTGGGTACTTCTACTGACTGAAGTTCCAATCCCTCATAGACTGATCAGACAGCCTGATGAATTGTTAAGCCCCCTCTCCAAAATATCGTAATATAATCAGACATCCTACATATCATGAACTTCAGAAAACACAGCTACATTCCTCTACCAATAAGATGTGCAGCCATCAAGATGCAAGAACACAAAACTTAAACCTTTCCAGTTTGGTGTGGCATCTGTCAAAGCTTCTGCCATCAGGCAACTCTGTTACGACACATTATTGGAATTTCAGTTTAGAGCCCTATAAAGAGTAATTGCTGTTACAATTTGGCTACGATAAATTCCATTGGTTCAAAAAGAGAGGGGTAGAAATTAGTCATTATGTTTTTTCTGTCCTGTAAAATACCTCTTCAACTCTCCTTGTTGGTAACCAATCCTTCCCTGTAAGAACAAATGGCAGAGCAGATGTAAACTGGGTTAATTCTCTGTTCTGCATCCTCCAGCCTGAAATAATTTCTGTCTTCTTTAGCTTATTGTATCTTAGCACAGGACCTTCCATGTAGAAGAAAGCCTTTCAATAAATAACTATCAGAAAAATGTATGAGACTGCTGGCCCAACTCATTTGAGTTAAAATTTCTCATGCAAATCCTTTGCTTTAGTTTCTACTTGCTATAAAGTAAAAGAATAATATGCATGGTTTTTTTTCTTCCTTTTTAGACAATTGCTTAAATGCAAGTAGACTTACTTCTTAAACTCGACTGGTGTCAACTTTCAGTTTTCACTCTTCAAAAAGAATATTGGTTTTGAGTACAAAGGAGCAAGGGATAAGCTTGGGCATGTAAGGAATGGCAGTTTTCCTTAGCACTATATCTTGAGGAAAGGCAGCAAGCACCTGGCAGGAGAAACTACTGTGAAGAAACTATGGGATAAAATCCAAACTGAAATCTCTAAATTAGTTGCATTCAGTTGTTAAACAGTTTTTCTTTATGCACGTGTTTTACTTTACATGTATTTGATCCTGAACTCTCTGTGGGTGAGCAGTTAATAGGAATAGTTCTTGTTTGTTCAATGAGTAAATAGATTTGACATCCATCCAATTCCTGGGAAATTCTAATACTATATCCATGACTTGTTTGTGTTCATTCTAGTGTAATTGAAAAAGCAATATGCTTAGAGAAAGAAAAGGCTGTCTGAATCTGTCTTTGGTTCTTACTAGTTGTGCAACCTCAGCCTTTCACTGTCTGAAGTATTCTACAGAAGGTTACCATCAAGCTCATAAGTCATCTTGTCAGTAGTCATGTTGTCTCAGAAGAATATGTAGTTACAGAAAGCCATCCTATTGCCCGCCATATCCAACAGAAGAGCCCAGGAAATTTAGTATTCCCAGAACTTTTAACTTTCCAGAGAAAGTTCTCCTGGAGAAAGGTGCACAGAGTTCTCACATGCTGATCATTTGGTAAATGAAAGCTCCAAAGAGTGGAATCATGCCTCTTAATATCTTCTAAATAGGGGCTCTTTCAATACACTTTGACATAGAGTCTTTCATGGGCACTTGGCTGGGGTCCGAAAGTTATGTCTATCCTTTATTAAGGAATCAAAACACCTGCTACATCCCTTGTGAGTCCAATATATCCGCCAATGGTATTGCCTCTATTCTACATGTAAAATAGTTTACAAATGGTAAAGGATTATATAATTATTAATTATTATTGTTAATTATATCTAGTTTCTAAAACCATTCTTAAGAGCTGGTCTCATTAAGACCAATAACAATGTTGACGAAATTTTGTTTTACAAGACTTTAAAAGTACTCTGTGCCCATATGTGTTATCAGTCCAAAAAAGTTATATTTGTAAGTAGCAACTTTCTCAAAGGTGCCTTAGGAAGAAGGGAAGGAGGGAAGGAACATTACTGAGCTTCTATTACGTACCAAGTACTTTACGGTATTCTCATTTGATCATCACGATAACCCTAGGAGGTATGTGCAATTACTATTCCCACTTTAAAACTGGGGAAACTGAGGCAGACAGAGATTAAGTGTTTTGTCCAGGACCACATAGCTAGTAATTGCCTGAGGGTGAATTTGAACTAAGGTTATCCTAACTCCAGGTCAAGTGCTCTACGCGCTGTATCACCCAACTGTCTCAAAATGGGCACAGAGTAAAAAGTACTAGATCTGAACTCAACATACCCAAATCTGGCTCTAGTGCTCACTACTTGTAAATCATCATCATCGTCTTCATCATTATCATAACAGTTAATTTTTTATAAAACTACTTTATACCAAGAATTTTAAGTACTTTAAAATTATGACTTCATTTGAGATAGGTACTATTATTGTACCCATTTTATGAAAGAAAAAACTAAAGCAAGCAACAGTTAAGAAACTTGCTTAGTCTCTTAGGTCAAATTTGAACTCAGGTCTTCTTGATCCCAGGCCCAGCATTCTATTCACTGTAGTGTCAGGTACCCTACCTTGTATGAACTTTGTATATATTTTGCATTTATTTATTGTACACAAGTTGTTTCCCCTAGCAGAATAAAAGCCAAATAAGGGCAAGGAATGTTTTTATTTTTGTTTTTGTATGATCTTAGCAGTGCCTGACATTTACTAGACACTTAATAAATGTTGTTGAATTGAACTAAATCTATTGGTCATAAGCACTGGTAAAGGGCGTTTCCACACCTCAAATTCCCCAAGACAAAGAAATGAAAGCCCATTTATGTATTTAAGTATACACACATTCATTAACACTACAGTTTTTATACCATGGATCCTAATCAACCCTCCCAAAATAGAATTTAAATAATACTACTACAAATATCATAAAAATAAATGCTATCAAACCTCCTACTTCATTTCTAACATAAGATAGAATAACACAATTTCTCTGGTATCCATCTCCTTGCCTATAAAGTGAAGAAATTAGGCATCCTCTAAGGTTCTGTCCAACCTTAAATTCCATGATCTGCATTGAAACTGACTAGATTTATCTTTTTTTTGCATGTGTCCCAGAAATAATCCCTCACTCAGAAAGACAGTTTCCAGACACTGAGCTACCTGCCATGCTAACCCTCAGGGTCAAGGGCATAGCCAGCTATTCTCTGTAGTTAGACCTTGGAGGAATCAGGTTGCAGTTTGTTCTTCTGGCAGATTCACTCACTGGTTACCTGTTTCCTGGTGATCTCACCCCCCGAATGGATTCCTGCACAGAATTATCATTTGTCATTTTCCATGCTACAGCTATTTTAATTTTTTAAGCCAAAGAACCATGGAGCATGTCAATGCAACACCTTTTTGCAGCTCCCGATTCACTTAAAAACTTACCCCAAAATTCAGGAAAGTCAAGTGAACATTTAAAATGAGAACTCAGAGTCTGTCTGTCTACCATGTAATGACTGAAACAGATCAATACAGCTTTAATTGCATTGCATCTTTCTCTCCTCCAAGAACATGGTTCACAAAGGGAAAACTGAAAATGTTACATCTGGTCCTTTTTTCCTCCCTTCCTAATATCTCACCTTACTTGCTTTTTTTTTTTTAGCACATCTAATTTTAAAACATAAATAACCTTGACAGGAACTAAAATGGATTTTTACAATGCAGTAGTGATAAAATAATGAACTTTGCTAGGTCTTGATTCACCTAAGGCTTGCTATATGCATTATTTCAAACTCATAAAATATTATTTTTATGACGTAACTCTAAGAGTCAGCTCTAAGAGTTGAATGAAGTATACCATAAGAGAAACTTGATTAGGCAATAAGGTAATAAGATATAAAATCTCAATGAGGTTTGTTTGATAAATCATACTTTAGGTCTGTTACAATGTCCAGTCTTAAGTATGCCTCTAATAGATTATATGGGGTCAATTACTTCTAGTGATTCTCTAACAAATCATAATTTCCTATTGACTACTTGTTTATTAGTAGGAAGAATTATCTTTTTTCTATTTAGGACATATGATGGAGATGTTACTGAATGAGAATTTGCAAGAGTAGATTCAAATAAAAACACTAGCCAGATAGAAAGCTTTATAATTTATGAATCTCTGAATGGCATGCCAATTTTAATCTAGGTTTGTTTGGTTTTTGTTTTTTTTCGAACTTTTCTGTGCATACAGTAATATATTTACTTGGTTTTTTTACATGTTTAATCCTCCTGACACCAACCCCAATTGAATGTAAGGCCCTAAGACTAGGGATTGCTTCATCTTTCTCTTTATAAGCTCAGAGTTCCGCCCAGTGCCTGACACAGGAGAAAGACTTAATAAATGTTTATTTAAATGAATTGTTGTTGTTTTCCTAACATATACAAATACATGGTTCATTTTCAGAATATAAAGATCTACAATTAAACACTTTTAAATTAAATACAATTAAACATCCAGAAAAACTTCAAGGTTACCTGCAAAAATGAAAAAAAAGTAATTCATATCATTTATGTATTTGTAAGGGATCCTATCTTTGATCCATTAATTAAGATGAAAGTGCCTCAGAGAACAGTTGCTGGAGAGCCCTCAGGTAACCTACAAAGCAGAATGACCTGCATTAAATTTTTACATTGATACAATAGGGGGCATTCCTTTCTAGGGTCCAGTACGGCACTTATTAAATGTGTTAAGCAATTTATGAAACTCTCCTAGGAAGTAAATGCAAACATTATTGGTGCTCAATAAATAGGTAGGTTGATCCAATATTCTACAAATGACTAAATGTATGCTTAGATATAAACAGAATATTTGGGGTAGAGGGGCTGGAAGTGTGAAGAGGAGATCTCCAGTAGTAAGAAAACTCACAGTATTGAGAAGTTAAACATGATATCTGGATTCTTGTTACTCGTTAATACCATTTTAAGAATAGGGAACAGAATACTAGTTGTGGAGTCAGGAGGACCTGAGTTGAAATCAGTCCTCAGATTCTTACTATCTGTGTGACCCTGAACAAGTCACTTCACTCTGTTTGCCTCAGTTTCCTCTTTTGTAAAATGAGCTGGAGAAGGAAATGACAAACCACTACAGCATCTTTTCCAGGAAAATTCAAAAAAATTAAACATGACTGAAAATACTGAACAACAACAGTCCCTTCTTTTTTTGCTATACTAATGCTCCTTCAAATATCACACTTTCTCTATCTACAGTGCCACACTGGATTTATTTAAGATGACAGAGAGAGGCAGTAGAAAAGCAGTTTTGAAATTATTCACTGAGTAAAAGAAAAGTCTTCATTTAAAAAAAAATAGCAGCTAGGTGTTGCAATGGATGGAACAATGGCCATGGAGTCAGGAGGACATGAGTTCAAATCAGATCTCAGACACTTACTAAATGTGTGACCCTGGGCAAATCACTTAATCTTGTTTGTTTCAGTTCCTCATCTGTCAGATGAGCTAGAGAAGGAAATGACAAAGAATTCCAGTATCTTTGCCAAGAAAACCCCAAACAGGATCACAGCAAGTTGGACATTACTGAAATGACTTAGAAACAACTACTTCAACACCAGTAACAGCAAAAACAAGGAGGGAGTGGGAAGGAGGAGGGAAACTGGGGGAGTTAAAAGAGGGAGAAATAAGGAAAGAGGAAGGGAGATGAGAATGAGGGGAGAGGGGAGGTGGAAAGGGGTAAAGGAGAATGGGGAGAGAAAAGGAGGAAGGGGAAGACTAGGAGAAGGAGATGAGGAGGAGAAAGACAAGAGAGATGTGAAAGGGAAGATCAAGGATGATCTTTTTCTTTCCTTCCTTCCTTCCTTCCCAAGGATGAGAGAGAGAAGCTGGAGAATGGGGGCAGGGAGTCATTAAAATAAAATAAAACAAATTTTGAAAAAGGAAGTAGAAGGATATAAACTTCTTAAGGACAAAGATAGACTTTCATTTTTGTCTTCCTTTTCCTGGTCAACAAGCAGTGCCTTTTTGATAGTCTTGGAAAGGACCTTAACCACCTTGCTAGTCCAATTTCCTCATTTTATAGATGAGAAAACTGAGAGAGAGAACAGTATAGCTAAGTTCACAAAGGTAGGAACAAGCAGAGCCAGTATTTGAACTCATTTCCTCTATTTGAAGATCCATAGTGTTTCCCACTAAATTGCGTCAACACTTCATAAAATACCTGTTCAGCCCTGGGATCAAAGACCACATTGTATGGGTTTTATATATCAGGTTTTTATCTATTTCATTGATCAACAATATTATTGTTGTTCAGTCATTTCTGTATTTCCATGACCCTATTTGGAGTTTTTATTGGCAAATATACTAGAGTAGTTTACTACTTCCTTCTCCTGTTCATTTTACAGATGAGGAAACTGAGGCAAACAGGGTGAAGTGAATTGCCCAGGCTCATACACCTAGAATCTGAGTTTGGATTTGAATTCAGGTCCTTCTGACTCCACACCCAGAAGTCTCTCCTCTGTGCCACCTAGCTCCCTGTAACAAGGGTACACTAACACGTTCTTTTACTAGCACGTATATCTTTTAGAGTCTAGAGTAGATGGAAGATTAATGATAGTATATTCCTCCAGAAGAGTCAGCATTCCATGATTCTCATTGGTCATCCTTACTTTACACAAACTCAGGCACAGGAAGGTGCTATATTAAGGGATCAGCACACATGCTCTACAGAAAGGGAATCTACCTAATTCCAAAAAGAAGTACTCCAGTAGCAGGCCCAACTTCGTCAATAATAAAAGAATTAGATTTAGTCTAAGTCCAGTGCTTTTTCCATCACATCACATTGCTTCTGTGATCCCTGATCTCAAGGAGTTTTCATTTCATTTAAAGATATAGGAAAGAAGTATTTAAAAACAACCAAAAGTACTATGTGAAAGCTGCAACATGAAAGGTATAGATAACTTCTACAAGGTTTTAGGAAACAGAAGTGTAGAAGGGAAGAGGGAGAAGATTGTTGTCATTCATTTGTGGCAAAACACCTATAATATCTCTCTCCTCAAAAAAAAAAAGGAAAAAAAAAAGAGTTAGGAGGCAAATCATGGAATCCAAATAACATTGACATAGCCTTATTTACTAAAGGAAATGAAACAAAAAATTCATTTTAAGATACTATGGCATTACATATTTCCTCCACAAAATTCTTGCACTGATGCTTCATTGTGGCATGGAGTCAGCAAGGTTCTTAAAAATTAACCTGCACCATTCTAGGTCCTACCAAGATGTAAACATTTCAGATATGGGGCCAATGATAAACTAGATGTCAGTTGGTTAAGGACTAGACCAGTTCAGAGAGGCTTGTCACCAGGTTGGCTGAAGGGTGATGAATTGTTTGACCACAGTACCTCTCCAAGACTGTCCAGTAAGTCACAAAAGGGTTGAGGTCTGTGATGGCTGCAATGGTGGAACTATCAAAGCAAATGAATTGAATTGCTTTTCCCTGATGTTTGTTATTAGCAGATCATGTACTGATAGACTAATAGCCTTTTTCCTCTGTACATGAAAAGCTTTCTTGCAAGCTGGATTACAACTCTAGATAAAGTGCATGCATATGTTTGTATGAGTGTGGGTAATGTGTGTTTTTAAAAGATGTGTTCCAAGGATAACTCTCAGACTCTCATGCACCACCCTACCCTCAGAGATTTTATTTGTTATCTTGAATGAATGACAGCAACCACAGATGAAATGTACTTGAAATGAGTACCACATGTAGGGTGTTTATTCCAATACAAGTGGACCAGTGGCAAGTCTTTATGGAATATTTTGCTATGTCTTTAATAGAATATCCTTTCTGTAATTTAACATGAAGTGCCAAGGCTAGAATATATAGCAATGACAAGAGAGATACATGGAAAAATAAACTACTCATGATTTTGCATATTAGATTCCAACTGGGTCCTAAGTATGTTCGATGATACTAATTTGTTTAATATGCTAGAAGTGATCATTTATCTTTTTCTCTACATTTTCTTAATGCACATGAATCTCTGCTACTGGTTTAGACATTAAAAGGTACTCTGTAAAGCTTTTCTTGATAAAATAAACAGAAGTTTATATATACTTAAGGCCTTGGTCCTCACATTCTTCCATAGTTAAGACTCAGATTCTGTAGAATTTTAACATGAAATAGAAAAGAAGGGGGGAAAAAAGATTTTAGGTTTTTAGGAGAAAGCATTTCAGAATGTATATTGGATAATAAATTCCTAAAAGTTTCTCTGGTCACTACGTATGGCTATCTTTACTTTTAGGACTTAAGGAAGACAGAAGAACATTTTAAAAAGATTGTTCTTGAATTGATGGACTGAATTTAAAATTTAAGGTAGAAAATAAATAAATTACCTAAAACAAGAACAAAAGAAGAAACTCTGAAAGAGAAAAAAAAATAAATTGGGAAAAAAATTTTAAAACTGATTTTTTAAACCTCAAAACTGTTCTTAAAACACACATGCACATACACACACACACACAGACACACACACACACACACACACACACACACATTACAAAAATCAATAAACTTTTAGCTAAGCTGATTTAAAGAAGGAAGAAAGGATCACCTATCCAAAGTCAACTTTGATATATATGTAGGCTGTAACATTCCAGTTTTATTTACTTTTTCAATATCCTATTGTATTTATTTTCCTAACTTCAAATTCATGATTTAGTGATGCTGCCAAGAAATACAGTGATTTGCTAATTACTTGGAACAAGCAAGAATTTTAATGTAGCTTCCTTTTGTGATAGATGTATTCTTCTGTGAAAGATATGATTCTACTGACTCTAGCATACTCAAAATATCTGACCTTGACAAGATGAAACTGGACTGAGCTGTTTTTTTCATCTTAAGTTTTCTATCAGTCAACTGCTCAAGTTCCATAAACATTTCATTATTGTCTTTTGTTGTGTTCTTAACCCTGAAATCCTTCCATAATACATATATTCCTCAAAGAAAGTATGGAAAAGTTCTAAGTCTTAAAGATCACACTTTAATGACTGGTAAAGATATTGTAGCAACTATTGGTGATATAGGAAGTCAGGTGTTTTGATGATCATTTAAGCCCCTTTTGAGGCAATCATCTGAAAGAGAATGAAACTCAAAGAAAAACATTCAAGAAGAATAAATGCAAATTATTATGGCAAAAAGCTTATATCTGCTCAGAGCGGGAAAAGACTCATAAAGGACTCTGGCAGCTAGAGAAGTTAGCATTGATTCATCTACAGTAGAAGTCTCACACACTGCCCACAAGGGCCTAAAATTCCAAAAATGTACCAAAACATAATGAGAAAATACCTAAAATGAATAAGATATAATACAATATTTTAGATAACTTTAGGTAAGGTTAATGTGTGATTTTCTATGTCAATATGGAGTCTACAGGGATATGTTCCTATTTTAGTTTGATAGCACTGATTTACAGTGTGATATAAGCTTGAAATGGGACACATGAGCTGATGATAGATAAATATATACATAGAGCATTCTTCTTACTGTGTATCAGGTTTAGGGACACATAAAAAGAAAATAGACCCTGGTCTCAAGGACTTGATGTTTTAATGGGGAAAGAAAACACATAAATGGCTGCTGGAAAGAGGTAGGAGGAAAAAAGAAGAAAAAGATACCTAAGCTGTGTCATGGAAAATAGATTGCAGGAATTGGTATGGTGGGCTGACTCCTAGCTAGATAAGACAAAAGGTTCACCTATTAGAAATTTATGAGAGCCAATTGAGGAATTCATTGGTTGGAGATGGTTGGAGAATGAAACCATGTCAAGAAGGCTGCAAAAGAAAATATTTTTAAAAGTTTTAAAAAGCTATTAATCATTGACATAAGGAAGAAAAAATGTTGTCAATGTAACATACAGACTAGAGTAATAATTGAAATAAGGTCATTTTTATTGAAAAAAACCTTCCTTTTTATTCACTTCTATATCAAAATCATCATCCGAAGAAGTCCAGGAAATCTGCAACATGTGAACATCTTCATCAGACTGTAAAACATTCACTACAAAAAATGTTCTGGGAATTATATTACTTTCACTGGTCCTGGAAGCCTTGTTCCATTTAAGAGAATGATGAACTCACATAAAAGAATCCAATTCCTCTCAATTGCATCAATGAAAGCATCCAAAAGCATAAAAGTTAGCTTTATTTATTCCTTGGAATATTAGAATTAGGCTAGGCTCTGTGACAGCTGATCAAAAAATTTTCATCACAACTTTCTGCTGTACTTTGTGGTCCAAATTAAACTAAAATCTAGAAAAAAGAAAAATATACGCTTAGTAAATTCAAGAAAATATAGGTGCTAGTAGATCTAAAGTTTGTTCTTTAAATTTAATCCTAAGTATTTTAGTTTATAGAATAAAACACTGGTCTTCAACTATGTGGGGGCAAGGGCAGCAGAATAGGAACCACAATCATTTTGCAATGTCGTGACGGGCTAATCCCCCAACCACTAATGAAGAAAAAACGAAATATAACAAACTATGCAAGGAAACAGGAAAGGAGATCATCCAAGCCACTGTGGTAACAACTACTTGTTGCTCTAGGATAAGAGACCCTGCAGTTTGATCTAAAAGGACTTCTTTCACAATTGTAAAAAAGTTTATTTGGTCATTTCCCTTTGCCTCCTGCCTTTGAACAGGGAATGTTTTCTTATTCCAATAACAAATCCTGCCAGTTGCATTCCAAGTACTCCCTTTTGCTCCCTTGGATGATCTCTCCCTTTCTCCACCCCTCCTTCTCCTATGAAATGCTTTATTTATCTATCCCAAGTTGCTGCTGAATGTTGATGATTAGCTGTATATGCTAAGCTGTCCTGAAAGGTTATAAAAAACCAATCTCTTCTCTAGGAAACTGAAGCTGCATTTCAGAAAGAGCAGTATTACTTAGCATGCTAATAAATTTCTTTACTTTCCGTTTGGCCTCTTATCTTTGACCCACAGTCATAGGACTCCGAAAGACAGGTAGGTACACATTTCCTAAGAGGTCTCATTCCTCTAAACTGTGAATATTCTCTGACACAATTCATAGCCTCATAAATTCATAAACTCTAGGAAGGGATTATAGAGAGTGTATTCCCAACCTCATCATTTTATAGGCAAGGAAAACGAAACCCTCATGGGTTAAGTATCTTGCTGAGAAGAACTATTCTGAATTTGGCAGGTAAATGGAATAGGAAGATATAAAATGAGAAAAGAAGAAAAAGAAAAGGAAAAGAAGAAAAGGTCTATTGTAATTATAGCTGCCCTTGGTATAAATAAAAGTGGAGAAATTGTAAAAAATTATCTCTAGCCTCCCTTTTGTATTTTCTCCTTCCTCAAGTAGAAATTCTTTCTCATTCAGGCACTGACCAATCACATATTATTTCCTTGGCCAAGGGGTGGGGTGTGGTGGGGGTCAAGTTGAAGGGGGAAAGTACTCTTAGAATTACATTTAATCACCTAATTTGTGCTGAAGTGTAAATGACTGATAAAACTTCATACATAGCCTCTCCCCAGGACATTTTTATTTTACAGGAGACAAAGGAATGGCTTGAGGTTAACACTTCTGGCATTAGCATTTTTGTGGGAGGAGGGATTTTGGAAGGAAGGGAGTCTATTAAGTGCTCCTAAGATCATACAGTATATCAAACAAGCATTTTGAATTATAAATTTAGAGGAGATGTCAGAAGTAATCTAACTCAATCCCTTAGTTTTTACAGTAGAAGAAACAGATTGAATTTTTTTTAAATGAGGCTCAGTTAAGATACATGACTTGTCAAAGGTGACAGAAGTGTACCTTTAATTATGCAATATTGCATGCATGCATATATGTATGTATGTACATATTTAAATACATGTATTAGAATGAAAGCACAAGTGTATAATATAGCTGTACGACATACAAATGTATATATATATATGTATATATATATACATACATATTATATATGTATGTATATATATATACATATATATATATATGGAGGAAAGAGAAAGAAAGAAGAGAGAGAAGAGAGAGGGGGTTAGAGGGAAAGGGAGAAAGAGTGGGAGAGGAAGGGAGAGATAGAGAGTGCCAAAAAACTATCTAATCAAATCCTGCCATTTTATTATTAGTTACTTGCCAAAGATCACACAGGCAGAAAGCCTTAAAATATAGGATTTGAACCCATTTCCTCTTATTTCAAAGCCACACACATATAAACACAGAAGTATTGGTCATCTCTACGTGGTTTTGGATATGTCAAAGATCAAATTACATTACTTGAGGAAGAATATATATATATATATAGATAGATAGATAGATAGATAGATAGATCTATATCTATATCTATATATATAGATATAGATATATATATATATATATGTAGTACCTTGCATATTGTGAAAGGCTGATGTGGCATTATCTGTGAGTTAGGTGTCAATCCTATTCCCCAATGCCAATGGGAAAAAGGAACTTAACAATATTTATGATTTTTTGATCCCTAAAATTGAAATACTGATGATTTTACTGAGAATGTGTGTTAAATCCATCACTTCATCTTCAGAATAAAAGTGGTCAAATCAGTATGTTTTAAAAGGTCATTTTGTGCTTTATATCTGTCATACATATGTAGAACATGTTCTCGGGTTTACACTTGCCCTTTAACTCCCAGTACAGGAAGTCTGCTGCTAGGAACGACTTGTAAAATTTTTATGATGTCTAAATCATGTGCACGATTTCTTATTCACAAAGGGTGAGCTATAAAATTTGCATATGGTATCCACAACTAAGGACAAAATCTCTGATTTTTCCTCCCCTTGGGGGTTGAGGGGATGCATTTAAATCTTGATAATGTAGATACTTTATCACCCAGTCATTGGGTATATTCCAAAGTCGACTTCTCTTGGGTACCACAGAATAAATAACTAGTTTCTCAGTTGCTAAATGTCCAAATTAGACACATATTATATCAACACTCAGGAGACCAACTGTTTTCCATGTGTCTTAGGCAGATCCAGTAGTTAATTTTTACTTATAGAGCATTTTTCAGACCAAAATGTGAAAGAAAACCTGTTAGCCAATATGGTTTGAGACTCTAGATTTAGTCACAGAGTGAAATTAAGTGGCAAGGTTAAGTACATAGGCTCAAATAAGAAAATGTAAGAATCTAGCATAGAAAAAGATCTGGCTAGGAACATTGTCAGTGTTATTATTCCCCATAAGTGAGTTCACTTTCAGGTGTAACCAAACACCTACTTCCACATGTTAAAAAGACACACATGAACTCAAGCCTACAAACCACATACCTCTTAATTCTATGAGAAAACACTGTGACAGCAGTTTTCAAAGATACAACCGTTATAGGAGTGAGCTTGTTTGTTGTTTATCCTTTGTTCTTGAAGAGGACTGTGTCTTCAGGAAGGTGATGCCATAACTTGCAAGTGAATTGGATTTAAGTGAGGCAGGCCTGCCTGACTTCCTTTTGCAGAAGCATCTGGGTCTGGAGATGGTCCTGGATGCAGTGGGAGACCATGGTCTTTTTAAGTTAAGGGCTTTCCCAGGTCTCAGCCTCTTAATTCATTAAGGTTAGGTAAGAAATGAGGCAAAGAATGGCCTATTTTACCTAGTCAAAAATAAATAAACAAATTTGGGAGGGAAAAACCCTCAGGATTTCTGATTGTTATTTATATTCACTCAGAGCCAATCAGGGCCCAAATAATGACCCAAGACCTTGGGTTGAAATAGTGACACTTCAAGCCATCCTCGTAAACCAATCTCTTCCCACTCCACCTCCATTAAAATATAAGTTGCTTGTGAATAGGTATTGTCTCAATCTTTAAATCTACACCCCCAGTAACTAACACAGTGCCTGACCCAGAGCAGGTGCTAAACAAAGGATTGTCTAATTATTCTAAAATCATTAATAAACTTAAAATAATTAATTTAAATAAATGATGAAAATAATTATACAGAAATGATGATTAAAATGCCGTGTCTTAAGCCCTCGGAATTTGGGATGTGTTGTTGCTTTTCCCCCCCAATAATGACCAAAGCAATAAAAATAATAACAGAACACATTAAAGTTTTAAATTATTTGACAAGCATTATTTTATTTGAACCTCCCAATGTGACAGATTTTTTTAAATATTCTTGAACTGAATACTAGATTTCAAGTTTAGCACTCTTTTCACAGTAGCACTGAAAGTATCCCTTTTACCTTAAGTTGAATTCTGTATGTACATAAACACATCTGTATAAGTTACATGTGTGTATGTGCGCATATGTGTGTATATATGCATGTGTATATTCATATAGGCATGTAAACATGCATACACATACATACGCCTGTATATGTGTACATGTAATGTGTGCATGTGTGTGTGTGTGTGTGTATGGCATGGAAGTGACCCTAGGTTCTTGGATGTTTTGCTAGAAAACTTGAATTCTGATACATCTTAACACTTTGGAGATTACCAGAAACAGAGCTGAGTCCGCTTTCCAAGGACCAACCCACCTAAATATGGAAAGGTTAACTACTTACTAGGTGAACAACTAAGGGATAATATTTGTTTTCTGCTAGGACAACCCACTGACACTATAATAGCAGTATATATTATGCATATGCAATGTGTTAGAAACTATATTAAACATCATGGGGAACATATAAAGTGTGTGACAAAATCTCTTCCCTTAGGAAGCAACATTTAGTTATCAAAAGATGACAATTATAGTAGCTAGTATCTATATAGCATTTCAAGCTTTGCAACATATTTGGATGGAATTTCTTTTGATCTATAAAACAATCTTATAAGAGAGCTGCTATTCATATCATAGCCATTTTATAGAGGAGGAAGTTGAGACTGAGAGTCGTTACATGATTTACCCAGGTTCCAGGACTAACTGAAGCACACAGTCAAGCAAGTGTCTAAAGCAAGGTTTGAACTCCGATCTTTCTGACTCCAAGTCTAGAATTCTACGCAATGTATCACATAAGTGCCTATGTGCCCTCAAGGCCACAATAGAGAAATGATTAGAACTAGACTGTGAAAAAGGGAGTGTGTTTTGTAGTCTTTGTACCGACCATACTGATTAGCATAGCACTTTGTTTGTAAAGGTCACTCAATAAATATTTGTTCATTGGTTTTTAAATTGGAAAAGCACTCTTTAGAAAGACTGCAGCATGTTGAAATTAAACTGAAATATGGAAATCAAAAGGCTGGGTGTATTTGGATGGCTAAACACCAAATGGTTATGTAATTATAAAGTCCTTGAGTTAAGGAAATTTCAAATATGTTTAAGGCTTCTTGTTCATGAAAACGTTGTTTTAGGACCCGTTTAAACAGAAATGTGCAGTTTGGTCATCATCCTAATCTTTCTTCCTTCCTTACCCTTCTCCCCCAAAAATGGCATCTAGGGTTCTACCTCTGGGAACCTAGACAGTCATGGGGGGAACTTTCACCCTATCTCCCCCAGAATCAATCCTTCATCACGATTCTTGACTATGTCTATGTTATTGTACTACTCCTCAGAACCAGTAGACCCATGTCCTTGCCAATTACCAATAACCTTGCTATTTCTTCCCATTACAATATAAACTGCTTGAGGACAAAGAGTGCTTTGTTTGCCTGCATTTGGTTTGTAGTACTTACACTTGATGACAGCAAAGTGGTTCAGTGGATAGAGCACTAAGGAGTCAGGAAGTCCTGAGTTAAAATCTTGCCTGAGATACTTAACTAGTTGGATGAACTTGGACAAGTCATTTGACCTGTTTCTCTTAATCCACCAAAAAAGGAAATGACAAACCACTCCAATATCTTTGTCAAGAAAACCACACAGTCCTTTTGATACATGGGATCATGAAGAGTTGGACACAATTGAACTATTGAACAACAACTTAGAGTTAATACAGTGCCTGCCATATAAGTAAGCACTTTCTATTGGTTGTGTTTTCCCTTTTTTCTCCAAAAGGGACCATGATGTCAGGATGATGATGTGACTTGCAGCTGACTTTGATTTGAGTGAGAGAGAGCTGTGCAAGGTCACCAGCCTCACTTTCTTCTCCTATGTCATCTGGATCCAGTGACATGATATTCATTATGGTGACTGAAGATGGCCCAGAATGCCATGTGAGACCCTGGCTCTTTCAGTCTTAAGTCTTATCACAATCTTACTTTGAGCGAAATGCCCCCATTCAATGAATAGGCTTCCTTAAATTTCTCAAAGGAAAGCCCTTCAATAAAAGAAAAAAAAATCAAGCTGGGAGGGGAAGACCCTAAGGGTTCCTGGATAAAATAGAAACAATTACTATTTAGTTATGACATCCATTCTGTACTAGGTGGGTGAGGACTTGTTTTTCCATCTATGAGCTCCAGAGTGAATTGGGTTTATGGCTTGATCTTTGAGCAAGAAATTTAGCCAGTTAACCCAAAGGAAAAAAGGCAGATTTTGGCCATGGAGTTTACCTTCCTCTGGGCAGAACAGCAGAGGAGAGGAGAGGAGAGGATAGAGGAGGGGAGGGGAGGAGAGGAGTTGCTACTCAGGCTAGCTAAATGCTTTCATAAATGCTTTGTCTATCGATCTGTCTCACACGTTATAAAAAACAATCCCTTATTTAAAAGCTGAGTTCAAATCTGTCCTCAGATATTAATTGTGTGTCCTCAAATCATTTAAACTCTGTTTACCTCAGTTTTTTCAGTAATAAAATGAGGATAGTCATAGCATTTACTTCTCAGGGTTAGTGTGAGGGTCTGTTGTTGCTGTTAAGTTGTTTCAGTCATGTCTGACTCTTCATGATCCCATTTGGGGTTTTCTTGGTGGATTAGTTTGCCATTTCCTTCTCCAGCTCATTTTACAGATAAGGAAACTGAGGCAAACATGTTTAAATGACTTGCCCAGGATCACACAGCTAGTGTCAAATTAGCCGGATATGAACCCAGGAAGATGAGAGGTCCTTACTCTAGGCCTGGCACTCTATCCACTGTGCCACTTAGCTTTCCCATGTGAGAAATAAATATATTTCTAAAGCAATTAGCACAGTATTGTTCTTCACTCATTCAGTTATCCTCAACTCTTCATGACCCCCTAGACTATTACACACCAGATCTTTCTATCCTTCACCATCTCTCAAGTTCTGTCCAAATTCATGTTTGTTGTTTTTGTAACACTATCCATTTCATCCTCTGCCATCCCCTTTTCCTTTCAACTCTAATCTTTCCCAATATTCCAAACAGTCCTGTTTTCTCATTATGAAACCAAAGTCTTTAAGCTTCATGTAGCAGAGTATCTGGTACCTAATGAGCCCTTGATATGTGCTTATTTCCTTCTATCCATCCTTTCCTCCATCCCTCCCCTCCACCCAATAAAATAGTGTACTAATCTAGCCAAAAAGCATGTCAGTATTATTAAACTCTATGGGGAGGGAAGGTAGCATCTTATAAATATAAGAGGATGTGCAAAAGTCATGCAAGTCTAGATTGTAGTTATTGAGCCTAACTATTGTAACAAACTCCAAGCTTCTCTATCACCAGTAAGGTCACAATCTTGCAGCATTGTACACTAGAAAGGATACTTGATTTGGATTTGTGGAAACCTGGGTTAAAAATCACAATTTTGCCCCTCTTGACCTGCGTGACTTTGAATAAGTCACTTAAACTCTGAATGCTTCAATTTCTCATCTATAATATAAAGAGATTGGACTGGATGGTTATTATATCATTTTTAGCTCTAAATTTAGAATCCTAAGAATGAAAGAGTAAAAGCTAAGGACGAAGATCTATGAGTCCCTACTATTAAAATCTTTATACACATCTTATTTGATCTCACAACCCTGATAGTCATGTTATAATTATTTTCTATTTTGGAATTGAGAAAACTAAGGCAGATAGAAGTTAAGTAATTGATTCAAGTCATAGACCTAATAAATATCTGAGGACAGATATAAACTCATATCTTTCTGATTCCTGGCCTAGCAATCTATCCCTAGCACCACCTTTCTGTCTCAAGAAGGAAACGTGAAAAACGATAGGGATGGGAAAAATCACGTATTGTTGAATCCATTCATGAGTGTTGTGTCATTTATTAGCATATGCTAATATAGGACCAGGAGTCATCCCCTCATGGTAGCTGAATTGGAATATATAATGGCACCAAGGGCAGACTTGTCTTAGCTTTACTTAGACCAGTTGGCTATGATAACTGTTTCCTTGATGATATCACTGAAAAAAAAGCATAATTAATAACATATTAGTGTGTGCATGGCATTTTCTCCTGGTTAAGGGAGTACTATATTCTACTACTAAACTGATCTGGAAGGTCAGATAGATTGACCACTTTATTTACTTTGTTGGTGATACTATATGCCCATGGACTACATTCCATAAACTAGGCTTTCTTTATCCCAAAGTACTGGAACATTAGAAAGTTCAGAAAAAAAAAAAACTTAAGAGAGACTAAGAATTTGTCAGAATATGATCAACGCTCTACACAAAAGAGAAGAAGAAGGTACACGGATATTACCACCACTAGAAAGCTATATTTTCCATGGCTAGTTCACAGCAATATTTGTAAAATTGAAATAGTATTTGTAAAGTGATTAGCATAATGTCTGGCATATAGCAGGCATTTGTATTATTAATATATTTTTTCATAATGTGTTAATACATTTTTGCTTAAGGGAATATTTTTCCCATCCAATAATAGGCCCATGTGACCTGCTTAAGTCTCATGGAAGTGTGAATCACATGGAACCTGTGGTGGGAGAAGATTGCTGAAAGGGTGGAACAGGAAAAGGCAAAGCTAGAGCAGATCTGAGAGGAAGTCAGTCAGAGAGCAGTCAGAGCCAGGAAGGATGTAGACAAGCCCGCAGCTGGCTAAAATGAGTGAAAGAGATTATTTGTGACTGCTTAAGAGAGCCTGCCTGTGGTTTGTGTAATGGGGCTGGTTTGTGAGGAAGGCTTGGGGATGGTGTTCTCTGCATTGTAATTGTGTATAGATCTTTGTTCCTATGATGAAGTTGACTTTCTGTTATTTGAATAAATGTTTTGGTTCTGTCTTCCACGCAGAGAATCTGTGCTATTTTGAGATTCAGAATTGCACTGAGATATTCATGGCAGCTGTAGGTGCTACAGCATTTAATGAATCTTTATTCCTTTCACTTTCTTTAGATTTACAATACTTTTTTTATGCATTTCATTATTGTGGAGCCTATGTGAGAGATAAAGATGGTTGGCCTTGAGAAAAGAAAAATGAGGGGAAAATAGATACTTGTGTACAACTGCTTGAAATCCTGTCACATAGAAGAGACATTAGACTTCTGTTGTTCATTCCTAGAGGTTCCAACTGGGAACAGTGCATAGAAGTTGAAAAGAGATAAATTTAGTTTAAATTTAAGGAAAGCAACAACAACGATCTGGACAATCAGAACTATCTGAAAAGTATACAGAAATCCTTGGAAGATAGTTGGTTATCCTTCATTAGACATCTTCAGGGAAAGGGTGGATGATGACTAAATATCTGTGTCTTAGGGGAAATTCATTTAGGACTATGGTTTAGACAAGATGGCCACTGAAGTCCTTCCCATCATGGAAATTCTACGTCTCTGTCAACTAATTCAATTTACTTACTAGACTTAGAAGCTTGAGAACTAATTCTTGGTACAATGGCTGCTATAGTAAAGAACAACTGTGAGACACAGCCTTCCCTAAGGGAACAAATACTAGAAAGTCTAAAGAAAACATTGAAAGGAAATTTAATTTAAATTAATCCTAAAATTTTCCTCTATATTTATTTCACAATCCCCAATGCCATTACGAGTGTAAAGGTGCTATGAAATATTGCACTAATTTCTTTCCAAAATATTGGCATCATAGTGAAAAACAAAACAAGTAACAAATAACAAGTAACAAAACAAATATTTTCACCAATAATTATTATTTGACCGTGATCAGGAAGTTATATTCACATATATGTGAATGTATAAATATAGGCCACTGAATTTTGTGTTTGGTTTTACTAAATTGAGTTTAAAATCTAAATGCTAAATTACATAAACACATTGCAGTGAGATTTTATTGTAAAGAATCTCTTTTATTTCATTGGAAACATTCTTCGTTCATGACTTAACCAAAACAAATTAATCACAGCAAGAGGTAGGAACTGAGTTTTATGGGATTGTCAATACCAAGAGTTCATTGCTAATGGTACATTTGTGGCCATGTTGTTTGCTTCTCCACGCACTCCTGCTCACTGCATGCTTGTTTCTCTGAAATGATCCATCAGCTAAGACGTTAAAAATAGCATCTTGCTTGAGTGTGATTGGTGATGTATTCCTCAGGTGGAAGTCAAAATTAGAAATGTTTTCTCAGACTTGGAAGAGCTGGTTTTAAGGAGTACCTTTGCACATCCCAAATGGGTTCTGTTTCCTCTTCTCAGCAGAAAACGCTATAAATTCCTGTTACTAAAGATTGATTTATTAGAGTAGCCATAGATCATCCAGGATTGAATCAGCAAAGTGCAGTGCCCGGATATTTATTTGGGTGGGGAGTGGGGGAAGGAAGGAACTTTGATCCTCTTCACTTGGTTTGTCTGACTTTGAGAGACGGGGGTGGGGGGGAGGAGAGAGAGAGAAAGAGGGAGAGAGAGAGAGAGAGAGATGGAAGAGGGAGAAGTGAAAGAGAGGAAGAGAAAAGAAGGAAGACAGAGGAGGGAAGGAAGGAAGGAAGGAAGGAAAGAAGGAAGGAAGGAAGGAAGGAAGGAAGGAAGGAAGGAAGGGAAGGAGGAAGTGATGGAGGGAAGGACTCAAAATATCTGACATGACAACACAGATTATTTGCCAATAGGGCATAAAATTTTTCATACTCTTACTATCAGCCTTTCCTGATTTCCCATTAGTGCTCTCTTCACCTGTAAAATCATTTGTATATATTTTGTACTTTATTATATCTATATATACTATATTCCTCTAGTAGCTACTTTGGAGCAGGTACTATTTTGATTTTGTCTTTGAACTGAATGTGCCTAAAGATTCTAGGATAGATAGATAGATATTTAGATAGATATGTATATATTTTATCTATTCTCTTTGCTGATTCGAAATATTAAACATATTCTAATTTTTTGAAAGTGAAGTTACTCTGATATATGATTTAAAAAATGGACCTGATCAACATATTTCAATACTGTGTATTATTCTGCTTACCTATTTACCAGCTGCTGCAAAAATGTTGTAGATCAATCCTCTAGGAAAGTATTGATTATTTTGTGACACTTTACTTGCTGTATTTTTTACACCTAAACTGAAGACAGTAGATGTTACTAAAGGAGAGGCCTGGTGGTTGCATGACAACTTAGTACATTTAGTCATTCGTTTATTGTCATTTTTATAAAAGTTACAACGCCTTGTTGTTTTGGTTGATTATAAGATTGGGAGATTGTATATGTAGACACACCTACCTTCTATGAATGAATCCCTTCCTTTATCTCTGCACAAATATGTGTGTACGTGTATATGCACATGTATATGCATATGTGTGTGTGTGTGTTTGTTGAAGGAAATTTTACTTTTCAGTACTAGCATGCAGACAATGCCTAGATTTTGAGTTTGGTAACCATTTGAATAAAACAAAGTTTTCATTCTATTATTTGAGGAGATTTTGGTCTAAATTTCAAAAGAATGTTGGTTTGCAGCTTTTTTCTTCCAGTCTTATCATTTCCTTTAAAGATTCTTCTCTTTATCTTTAAGACTAGAAGGAATTGTTGGAGTTCTTAGTTTATGCTTTTGCTATTAGGTGAATAAACCACGAAAGTCAACATGATGTTAGTATTCTAAAAGGGAATCTACAAAGTGCTTTAGTAAAACCAAAAATGTGTTCTATTTTTTGGGGGGAGGGTGAGGTGCTAAGCCTCATTGAACCTCACTGATTATAGGAAGGTCTCAAATGGGGAACTAGGTGGAGGTCAGGAAGACTTATCTTTCTGAATTCAAATCTGGCCTCAGACACTTATTGGTTGAGTGGCTCTGAGCTAGTGTAATGGCAAATAAAATTATAAACTTTTACTTTTTTGTTTTAGTATAATCAAATGCCTGATTGAAAATTGCCTGTATTAATCAATAGTCTTTACTAGGAGTAAATACAGAAACAAGAGTTTCTTTAACTAGAAACAGTATATATATTTGTACTGTTAATGTGATTAAATATATTCCCCACCCATTGGGCCTGCCCATTAAGAAGTGTTTGATTAGGAAAGATTTGTAGGCACCCCCACAGCCTTTGTTAATGAGGTTCTTAAGGGTTGGCATGATGTCTGACTCTTAAAAAAGGTACAAATATTTTTAAAATGAGATTTTACTTTGGGGTTTATGTTCTGCAAGAAGATTTGGGTGCCAAATGAAGACTTTGGGAAGCCACTAAGGAGCCCCTTGCATTTGAGAACCCAGATGTCATGCTTCCTTCCCTAGTAACTATGGTCAGACAGCTGTACTTGTCTGTTGAATTATGGTAAGGGAGAGGAAGCCATGTCTGTTGATCTTTAGATTTCTCTCCTATTTTTTTTCTTTTTGTTTTAATATAAATTTATTTATTTAACTTTTTACACCTTTACATTCATTTTCACAAAATTTTGGGTTCCAAATTTTCTCTCCATTTGTCCGCTCCCCCCACCCCAATACATCAAGCATTCTAATTTCCCCTATCACCAATCTGCCCTCTTTTCTATCATCCTTCCCTTCTCTTGTCCCCATCTTCTCTTTTGTCCTGTAGGGCCAGGTAACATTCTATTCCCCATTACCTGTATTCCTTATTTCCTACTAGCAAGAACAATACTCAACAGTTGTTCCTAAAACTTTGAGTTCCAACTTCTCCCCATCCCTCCCTCCCCACCCATTCCCTTTGAGAAGGCAGGCAATTCAATATAGGCCATATCTGTGTAGTTATGTAAACAACTTCCATAATAGTCCTCCTGTTATGTAAGACTAACCATATTTCCCTCCATCCTATCCTGCCACCCATTGTTGTTATTCTCTCTTTTCATCCTGTCCCTCCCCAAGAGTGTTGACTTCAACTTGCCCCTCCTCCCATTGCCCTCCCTTACATCATTCCCCCCACCCTGGTTATCTCTTTCTCCCCCACTTTCCTGTATAGTAAGATAGGTTTTCATACCAAAATGAGTGTGGATTTTATTCCTTCCTTTAGTCGAATGTGATGAGAGTAAAAACTTCATGGTTTTTTTTCTCTCAGCTCCCCTCTTTTTCCTTCCACTAAAAAGTCTCCTGCTTGCCTCTTCTATGAGAGACAATTTACCCCATTTCATTTCACCCTCTCTCCTCCCACTACATTTCTCTCTCACCATTTACCTTGATTTCTTTTAAGATATGATCCCATCCTATTCAATTTGCTCTGTGTTCTCTGTCTCTGTGTGTGCGTGCATGTGCGTACATGTGTGCATGTGTGTGTGTAATC